>JAOTRH010467110.1:0-27556 GCA_034768845.1 Heliamphora exappendiculata | reverse complement strand
AAACTTATAAGCATCCTTAAGGGGGTATCGTCAATCCCGATCTTTCGGGACATGAATTCCGTCAATAATTAATATTTTTTATATAAATAATACCGCTATCCAACGCACCGAAAAATATAGACTCATATAAGATCGCACCCTCTAATGAATCAAAACAACGAATATTAAATGTATGCAAATAAATAATTATTTCAGGATTAAGAGAAAGAATACTATTCATAATTATTTTGGGGTGTGAATTAGTTTATATAGTCAGTTGTCAGTACTAAATTAATTATCCCAAATGTCCCGTTCAATACACACAAAGTGTACTAGTACAGAGAGTCGGAATAATAGACGACGCTATTATCTGTTCCCCGTAACCAAGACAGGCCTATTAAAACTCTGTACCATAGTCGTATCGTTGGTATGTCCATTTCCATCTAAACTGTGAATATAAAACTTATATTCTGCAAGAACTTAAAATCTGGTATTCTGTGTGTAAGCCGTACTCTACACACCAGATTAAATATTATACAGAATATCAAAAAAATAATACACATACATTGCTCATAAAGATTATCATAAAATAAAAAATTAATTTTATTAAAAATAAAATTAAACACTAAAAACATGATTTTCAGTATACCAACCCTAATACCAGGAGCATGTGGACCATATTGACACATTTTGAGGATTCGAGACCTCTATTTTTGTTCTTTTGTTCAGTTTCCCTGCAACTCTTGTAATATTTGAAAATTCTTGGTAAAACTGTAATCGTTATGTACTTTTGATCAGTTTAAACTCTTTTATGATGTAATATTTAAGGTATGTAAATGTAAATGAATGACTAGAATATTCTTTTATTTATATTTATGTATGCCCCGACTTGCTCGGAGGATGGGGCGTCACAAAACACAGTTTTTATAACTTTTACATAAATCTCTCTGTTTTCAAAGCCACCTTTTTGAAAATCACGGACAACCACGAGTCCACCAACTTTATAATAAACCATAACAAATGCAAAACATATTTTTTGTCCAACCAAACACGGTTTAAACACAAATTTTAATATTTATAGCATTTTAAAGCGGTAAAAAATGCATATAATCGCATGCAGCACCCTTTTAAAGTAAGATAATCTAGAATCCTACCTCGGTAAGTTAAAACTCGAAGCTTTGAACATTGGTGACAAACTAAAGTCGCCAAACGCGATTTCGTTTGGATGAACGCGAAGCCCATAGCGAGGATATCAAGGATCGACTATCCAAATGCCAAGATCCAAAACTGAACCAAGCCTAAAAATAGAGAGAAGGTAGAAGTTTTGAGAGTTCTTGGTAGAGAGGGAGAAGGAAACTTGCAAAACAAGCTTTGGCACAAAGATCAAGGCATGAGCTATTTTTATAAAATCTCGCGCCTGATTGTCCACTTGAGCGAACAGGGATCCGCTCAAGCAATCCCCCACCAACCTAACTCTCGGCCATTAGCCCGCTCAAGCGAGCAAAGCACCGCTCAAGTGGCCATCGCTGGGTGAAAACCCGAACAAAAGAAACAGGTCCAAACCCACACATACATGACACATATAAAAATATGATGTTCTATAACGATTAAAGAAATAACCAACACATTAAATAAATATTATGAAAATAAAACAAAATCGAGTCTCACACGATATGGTTCAAAATAGTAGGAATGGTTTAATTCACCAAAAAAGAGCAAAAATGTGATTCAATTGAACTAAGATGGGCATTGGAAGCATAGTTCTCGCATGCAGGTCGATGCACAGGTTGGTGGGTCAAATCTAGTGCATTAGGTTGAATATGTGAGTTTTGCGGGTTTGCTAATTATCAAATAATAGATATCAACAACAAACCAAACTGACTCCCAACTACAAACCAACCGTACAGACTCCACGTCGGGAAATCCAAGAAAAAGACTTTACTAGCAATGGAACACTAAGGCCATCAGTGTGCCTCATTGTGAGAAATAACCACATCACCAGATTTCATATCCTAACTATTTTATTCAATCACAACGGCATAGGGTCAAAGCTAAAATCAAGCTAATCTGAAGTACCCATCTTAAGATTCATGATACCCTCGCGCAGTGTCAACCCAAAGTCCGAGGCAAATATACAAAAACTCGAGAGACATGCCCAAGGTGTCTTCTGAGGTTTTACCCTAAAAGAATTTAATAATAACCGCATTGGAGATATACTCACGATGTCTATCTGGGGATATAACCCAAAAGAGATTATACACTAGAGGCACTCCTAACCCACGTAATGCACAATGTACAATCCATGTAATGCACAAGGTACAACCCATTAATTGCATGCTTCCTAATCATAAATTAAAATTTAATAGTCATATTAAGCATGCTTTTATAGTCACAACATTACACACATGACTTGCAATAATGAAGTTACATTAAGCACCTGCAATGAACACTTAGGCTAGGTAAAATTTAGCATCAACAGAGTTTTGTAGCATACTTTTTGGGCACCGAAGCATCTTAATAACTTTTGACTTTTTGATGCAAACTAGATTAAAAAGTTCCCTATAACTCTTATGAAGAACACTTTTTCAATTTCTTAATAAAAGTGAGTAATTTTAATTTTTCAAGGCTAATGGTCAAATTTGCCCTTAACCAAACACTAAAAATTCCTGATTTTAACTCAATTAAGAAAATCAATTTTCATATGTGATAGATCATGATGTCTTATAGAGATCATATGAAGGACGCTTAGTCCAGTTGTTAAGAAAATAATTGATTTTTGGCCTTCACACGAAAACTTGTCAAATCGATATATTAAAATCAAAATTTGTGAATTTTAGATTTAAAAATAGAGAGTATGAAATTAGTTTGGGCGACCAAATGAGCTCAATAAGTCACGAATTTGGGACAGAACCTAGATTAAAATGTCTCTTAACTTTTTCATGAATGACATATTTTTGAATAACCAAAAAAAATAGGTGAAATAATCTTCACAAAAAAATGTGACAAAATCTATCCAATGAGACAAATTAAATCCAACGACTTATAAAATATATTTAACATACCAAAAGTGATAAAAATGCTCATTTTTTGTGAGTAAACAGAAAAATGTGTTAGTTATAACTTTTGCGAAGAAATCATCATTTCATGAACAAACTTCTAAATTAGGGTTTGGGCCTCTGCAATAGGGGCTAGTCAGAAACTATCATGTTTTTGAAAAAAATTTATAACTGAAAATACACTCATCTAAATCAAACCATATAAATTTTATATGAAATTAGACACAAAAATCGAACTCAGGATATAAGAATTGACACTATGAGAAGTTTCTAGAATTAGTTCTAATTTTTCAAATCTACATCTAAAAACAGGAAAATGCTGACAATTATGCGTAAGCCACTTAACCTAGTTTCTAGCATCATGCATGGCATGGATTCATCTTATTCTTAGAATATACCATAATAACCATATAACATGCAACATTCTAGCAAATGTTTTAAGTGAAAAGAACATGAATCACATAATCAAAGTTCATTCTCAAGTAACTAGATTAAAACAGCCCCTAATTCTAGCCCTAAATCATTCTCATAACTTGTTTTGTTTTGTGTTATTGATATAATTCTTAAGAAAAATGGAGAATGATTTTAGATTGAGTAAGAAAGGGGAGTTTAGAAGAGTATTCATACCTCAATAGATTGATTTCCAAGATGGAAGACTATAGATTTGAGCTTTAATGCAAAAATCTCTCATTTTTTTTTTTCTTCTTTCTTCTTCTTTCTTCTCCTCCCAACAGTTGGAACAATTTTGAAATTGGAAGACAAGTGTGTGTATGGGTGGTTCAGCCAAGTGAGGAGGAGGGGTGAGTTTTTGAAGAAAAAATGTGGTAGTGGGGGGAATGATGCATGTATTATAAGTGCAAGGCTTGTGCCCTATGCATTTGCATGCAAATGTAAGGTGACATGACCACACACTGGTGGTACGTGGGAGAAGCCATTGTGGGGTGGCCGGCCAAGCCCTATGCATTTGCATGCAAATGTAAGGTGACATGACCACACACTGGTGGTATGTGGGAGAAGCCATTGTGGGGTGGCCGGCCAAGCCCTAAACCATGGGCTTGGTCGGGCTTAGGTGGTTTTTGCTACATTTTTATGTTTTTTTTTTTTTGTGATTCATGATGATATAATTATACTATTTTGTTAAGAAAAAATGCTTACAAATTGATTTAATGTATAGTTTTAATTACTTTTTCTATAGAATAGTATTAAATTAATAATTTTATGTTTAATTCACTATTTTTATAATTTATATTTATTATAGAATCATTTAACTATGTATGTAGTGAGACACATCAATTTAAGTCTTTTTATTAACGTGTGTCAAATAAACTTGTAAATTGGGATTTGGTGTACTAGATTTTAATTGATTTAATTTAATTCTTGTAAAACCCATATTATTATTGCATATATTCATATACTTATATACATACACATACATGGGTTCAAGATTTATTAGAGATTTGGAGCATAAAATTTTATAATTAATGTATTATACAATGCATAAAAATAATCTTTGACTTGTCACATCTCATGGCATGGCCGGTCATGGGGTTTTGTGGTTTGTTTTTTTTTTCATGTTCTTATTTTAATTGGGAAGTGAAACTAAAATTTAACGCGTGTCCAAATTTGGTCTTTTGTGCACATTTCTTCTTTATTTTGGACTAAACTGTAATTTCTATCATCTTATGGAATTTTAGGGTTCTAGATTTTATTATATTTAAGATAATTTTAATAATTCCTTAGAATAAAAGGTAACTTTTCTGGGCTTCGACTCTAAATTTAACTCTTTAGGGTTAGTCTCACCCTAATTCTAAACTGGTAACTTAATTTCTATTTGTTTATTGTTGTAAATCAGACGGTCCAAAAATTGGATCCTCACAATTTACTCCTCTTAGAATAAATTTCAGCCCCAACATTTTGTATCGTATTTTCATCTTTGAAAAGTTGTAGAGGATTCGCCCGTATTGCGTCCTCTCGCTTCTATGTTGACTCCTCAACTCCGCAGTGCCGTCATAAGACACGTACTAGTGGGATTGTCTTCCTTCTGAGGATCTTGTCACGCCGATCAAGGATCTTTACCAGCCGCTCCTCAAAATTTGTATCCTCATCCATCCAAAGCACTTTCTAGTTGAAGGTGTAGGCAGGATTACGTTCATTTTTTCATAACATTGAAACATGGAACAAGTTGTGAATATTTGCAAGTTGTGGTGGCAGGGCTAGGCTATATGCGACCGTTCCAACTTTAGCTAAAATCTCAAATGATATGATGAATCTGGGTTAACTTCCCCTTCTTCCCGAAGCGTATGATTCCTTATCGGTGGAACACGTGAACACCTACGTTGAACTCGTGGGGTTTATGCCCCTTATCGGTGTAACTCTTATGTCTACTCTAAGCAATGGCTATTTGTTGATGGATAAACTTAATCTTCTCGATTATCTCAAGCACATGATCCGGTCCCAGTAGGTTGGCCTCTTCTGTCGTTATCTAGCAAATCGGCGATCTGTAGTGTCTTCCATATGGTGCCTCGTATGGGGGCATACTGATATTGGCTTGGTAGCTGTTGTTGTAAGCGAACTTGACTAAGGGTAAGTGTCTCTCCCAACTTCCCTTGAATTCCATTATGCAAACTCTCAACATATCCTCCATGGTTTGAATGATGCAATCGGACTATCCGTTAGTCTGTGGGAGGAAGGCTGTACTAAAGCAGAGTTATGTTTCGAAGGTTGCTCGCAAACTCTGCCAGAATCGGGATGCGAAGCGCGGGTCTCAATCTAATACGATGGATAATGGTACCCTGTGTAAACGCATGAAGGACAATTGGTAAAATTCCTTCAGAACCTACTCCCTTAATTTGTCAACTCCTGGAACAAAAAGCCAGCCCTAGAAGGTAAGTTGCCCATCCTTGTTTGCTACCCATCCTGGTTTCAATTCCTCAGTTATCAAGTATCTTCTGATGAATTTGGCTTCCTAGTCATGATTTTGTGCTTCCAAAACTCGGTAGTGTAGGTTAAAGGTGGCTACTGTTAGGAAAAAACAGGTTCCTTCTTTACGATCTGGGGGTTGCAGGTGGAATTCGTTGAGTGTTTCGATCATATTCCACTCTTGTGCCACAATACACGTTAATTCTCCCATCGTCTTCCTACTCAATGCATTTGCTACAACATTTGCTTTCCTGAGATGGTAGGACAAGGTGACACGGTAGTTCTCCAGATACTCCATCCGCCTTCACTGTCTCATGTTGAGGTCCTTCTGGGTGAACGGATACTTCAAGCTCTTATGATCACTGAAGAGCTAAAATTTCTCTCCGTAGAGATAGTACCTCCATTGCTTCAGTGCAAAGATGACTGCTACGAGCTCTAGGTTGTGCGTAAGATAATTCTGTTTGTGCGTCTTAAGCTATCTAGATCCATAAGCTACCACTCTGCCACTTTGCATAAGTACACACCCCAGACCTTCCTTCAATGCATCACAATACACCATATATCCGACATCCTGTTCAGGTATGACTAAGATTGGACCACTAGTTAATCTTCTCTTAAGCACTTAGAAGAAGTTTCACACTTTTTGTCCCACTCAAACTTTACTCCCTTCTGCGTCAGTTTTTTCATTGGCCTTGCTAGTTTGAAGAAATCCTAAATAAACCTCCAGTAGAAACCAGCTAATCTGAGGAAGCTAGAATCTCGAATACACTCTTGGGCTGCTTCCATTCTGTGACTGCCTCAACCTTGGCTGAATCCATAGCTATTCCATTTTTTTGAGACAACGTAACCCAAAAACTTCACTTCTCTTAACCAGAAATCACAGTTACTGGTCTTGGCGTAGAGTTGTGCCTCTATTAAGATCTGTGGGATTGTTCTTAGATGCTGCTCATGCTCCTCCTCTATTCTTGAGTGGACTAATATGTTTTCAATGAAGACCACCCCAAATTGATCCAAGTAGCGTTGAATAAGTTTGTTCATCAAGCTCACGAAGACTCCAGATGCATTAGTCGAGCCAAAGGGCATGACCACAAACTCGTAAGGACCATAACGGGTTCTAAAGGTTGTCTTAGGAATATCTTTTTCCTTTACCCTAAACTGATGATAACCTGATCGAAGGTCTATCTTCGAAAAGTAGGTCGATCCCCAGGGTTGGTCAAAAAGGTTGTCAATTCTCGATAAGGGGTATCAGTTCTTGATAGTTGCTATGTTCAGCTGCCAGTAGTCGATGCAGAGCTATAGCGTACCATTTTTCTTTTTGTCAAACAATGCTGGCACACCCAATGGGGATGTGCCCGGGCGGATAAATCCTTTGTCGAGCAGTTCTTGTAACTACTCCTTCATTTCCCACATCGCAACAGGTGTCATCCGGTGTGTGCCAATCGAAATAGGGGTTGTGCCGGGTTGAAGTTCAATTGAGAAATCAATATCTCTTTGTGGCGATAGTCTGGGTAGTTCATTGAGAAACACGTCTGCGTATTCACTCACAACTCGTGGTAGCTCTACATTTGACTGGGCGTTCGTGTTGGCTAGCAGACTGTTCATTCCACTAGTGAAGTTTTCCAACCTCTTCATTCCACGTTCGGCTGGTATAAAGGTGTCCCTTCGCTCTCCTTGCATCCAAATTATGGTTCCGTCTTTAGTATATCTTCGGATTCTCTTCTGGTAGCAGTTAATGAGAGCTTCGTGGGCCAAGAGCCAATCCATCCTGAGAATCACGTCATAACCGATAAGATCCATGACTCGTAGGTCGCACGTCAGACATATATCATAATTATTAACGTACACAACTTACAAATGAAATCTACCCATTTTCGACTCCCTACCGGTGTTGTTACACTCAAAGCTTGATTTAGGGGTTCTGATTCTATATGTAGAGTTTGCATACAAGTCGATGATATGAAAGAATTGGATGCTCCAGAATCGAATAACACTTTTACTATAGTGTTGAAGAGTTCAAACATACCTTGGATAACCTAGTCGTCATTCGTTTCCTCCCCTTGTAAATCAAAGACTCTTTCTGCTCTCAAACGATTTTCGTTCCCTGTCTCAAATTTTCTATTCCTTGTTCCCTAATTTAGAGGTACCCATTGGACCTTGGTTCCCGCTTTATGGTGATCTTGGTCTCAGGCCCTTTTTGGTTGGTTGGTAGCTTTCCTGAGGTTGTTGCTGTCTCCACTACTGATGTTGGTTCCTAAAGTCCCTCCTTTTTTGGTGGGGGCAGTCCGATTTCTTGTGCCCGGGCTGGTTACATTTAAGGCAGATCACAATTGCAATTGCTTGTTCTCTTGCCTGACCTAATTTGTTAGCTGACGCATATGATTTCATAGAAATGAATCCCCTATTGTTCCTTAATGGCCTTCCACGACCAGCATTGCTCCTTTTCTAGTTCCAAACTTTTCTTAACTCCACTAGTTCTGTATCTGCTAGTAGGGTTGCCCGTACAACCTGCACATATGTCCGTAGTTCCATGCAGACTATCTTTCCTCTAACAGTTGGTTCCATGCCCCATTATAATTTATGAGCCTTTGAGTCCTCATCTAACACTATGGTTATTACGTATCAGCACAATTCTTCAAATTTGTTGACATATTGAGCCACAGACATCAACCCTTGCTTTAGGTCCAAAAATTCCCAAAAAAATTCCCTAGTTCGTCCCAGTTGGACGGTAGTCGAAAAGTATTTCTCCAAGAACAATTTCTCGAATTGAGCCCAAGTTAGGGCCGCGGTGTCTCTTGTCTCGCAGATCATCGACTACCAGTGATCGGCTTCCTTTTCCAATTGGTACGTGGCTAGTGCCACTCAATTCGCCTCTGATGCCACGTTTAAGGCGTTTAACATCTTCTTAATTGCCCATTACTAGATTTCAGCAATACGGGGGTTTGACTCACCCTTAAAGGTAGGGGCTCTTTATCTCCTCAATTTTAATAGATATCAAGCTCTATCTTGTAGTTGGGGTCGGTTGATGATGGCGACTAGGTCGTGTAGCACTTGGGCCAATTCGGGTGCCCTAGCTTCATCGGCAGGTCCGTGGACAAAAGGGCACTGGTTGTTGTTGTTTCTTGTGGTAGGGTAATTGCAAATTTCATCTCCCGCCATTTTTAGAAAGTTAAAAAAGAAAGAGAAGAAAAAGAAACTTTATTACAATCTATCAAATAAGTTGGTTGCATTTTCTTTGTTAAAATTTTGATTTTTATTGGGGTTAATCCCATGTAGGTAAGGCGGGGTTATTAAAGCAAGATTTTATTCTAATATACACTTTATAAGAGTCTCGCACCAAACACACTTGTATTTCATTAACAAAATCACAAGAGTTAAGGATACAAAAAAAAAGCCTTAAAAGTAAAGTACAACATAGTTAAAACTCCAAACAAGGGGATCCTAGCTAAACAAACGAGGATAAAATCCATGAACTACGTCTTCAACTTCCCAAGTCACATGCCGAATCCTGTAGCATCTCCAGTTTACCTTTACGTACCACAAGTTTGGCACCGTCAAATTCTTCTGAGCTTTGTGAGAGATCACGAATAAATTTTCTATATAGGTATGGTCATCGTTGAAGTTCAGCGTAAGATCGTGATGGTCTATGATTCCTCCCTCATCCAAAGGTTGATGAGACTACATAAGGAGCGGGGGAATATAGTCTCCTACTCTCTCAACAAAACCAGGAGGCACCTCAAGTCTATAGTTTTGTCCCTCCAGTTGTTCCAACACGGGTATTGGTCCCAAGTAATAGTAAGAGGTTAGTTTTCCCCGTCCGTTCGAACAGTTCAGCGCAATACAGCTTCTTTTATGCTGTAGATCATGTCTTGCGCTGTATTTAATTCGATTTGTATACACTATCATTGGATCTTGAAATTTCGATTTCTTTACTTTCTCGCATAAAAGCGATCAAGGCCTCTCTTTAGATCCTCTGCCCATCTGCAGTATTAAGCACTGCTTACTATGATTCAATCGGGGCTCAAATTTTGTGTAACCTCAATTTCAGTTACTAATTTGATTTAAATTTAAAAGTGCATTTCATTCAAATTACATAATGAGCTTAATCACTAGGAAATTACTGGCATTAGTTAAGCCCAATAGACACTAGAAAAAAGTGTTTTTAGTGGGTATTTTTCTATGCCTCTTTTTTTTTCTTTCTTTATTTTTTTTATTTTTTTTTATTGCTTTCTTCTCTATCTATCGAAGTGGGAATTTTGAATTTTAACTCAATGGAGGCACTCCATATTTTGTAACAGTGTAATATTTTTTTACAATTAAGTACAATGGAATAATATTAAATTTAAGCATGCTTTAGTAAATACAAAAGTGTCTGAAACTTAGATATTTAAAAAAATCTAGACATTGCTCGATAAAGTTTTTAAAATATTTTTTACAACTAGCCTAAGGATGAATGTTTATTTTTTTAAACATTTTGCATAATGGCACTATTACCAATTTATAAAAAAAAAAAGCATCTCTCTTTCTCAGTGGTGTGGCCATAAATTTTATTTGGTGGTGTTATTTAATAAATTATAATCATCTCAAATTTTTAATTCTATGCAATCTCTCAAAATTAATTTTAACAAAATACACTATAATATTATATATTTTCAATAACTTAAAAAAATATATTCATACTTGTTAATTACATAAAAAAAGCAAAGTTTAGGATTGTTAATATTATTGGTTTAATTTTTTTCTAAGTAAAAATATATATCACAACTAATATAAATTTTCAACAATTTATAATTTTTTAAAATATTGACTCCTATCTTATACTATTTCTAATATTTTATTAGTGTTAATATTTTAAATGCTCTAAAATTTAAATATCTATACAAAATAAAAATTTAAATAAATTTAAATAAATTCAATTGAACCCTCTCAATACTATGTGACTATGTCCCCGTAATCTTTGTTAATAACAATAAACTATCATTTCCAACAAATCACGCATTTAGTTAAGCAAATGATATGACACAACAATCATCATGACTTAAAATTCTTCATCAACTGTAATAGTTTTAAACACTAAGAAGCTTGTCCACTACCCACTGCTACCAGAAATGCATCTAATTCTTAAGTTGAGAAAACATAAATTAAGGGATAAATGGTCAGCATATTTTTTTAGGGATCTAGTGTAATTCTTTAAAAACACAAATATAATTATAGATTAAGAAATTATAAATTATAAAACTATTAATAATATTTTTTAATATTTAATGATGGCACATACCCCACATTAAGCTCCCTCCTCTCTTGTCTTTATATCTCTTACTCTCCCCTCCTCTCGATGAATTATTATGAGAGCAGTTTCTCTTCGGTCTTTCATTGGACTAAAGAGGTCTAGTTTTGTTTTTTAGGTCTAAAATGAACATATTTTGATGATATGAATTATTTATTTTATTATTTTAGGGGTATATGTTATTATTATAAAAAATTAAATTGATCGAATATCGGTAACTATTTTAACAAATCACGTTTGTTTTAATAAAAATAAATTATAATTTTACTTTATTGTTTATTCTATCAACACATATGTAATTTGTTAAAAGAATTACCGATATCTGATTAATTTAATTGTTTATAGTAAAAATTATATATATATTTAGAATAATAAAATAAATCGTTCAAATTATCAAAATGAGTTCATTTTGAATCCAAATAAAATACAATTTGGCCTGTCGAGAGAAGCCATCCTCAATCATTATAACCAAGGGTATCAAGTTGTTTGCATGACTATTTGATGTTCAATGCCATGTCATGTGGGAATTAACTTTGGATGGATGAAACCATTGTGTACGTAGATAGATACAGAATCTAAGGGTACTGCAACCTTTTATTGGCTAAGCACATGGAATGTGAAAGAGGATCACAAAAGCTGACGCTCCCACGTTTATTTCATTGATTTTCTTTCTTCACTAGTTGAAGAGTTGAAGATTCTTTCTTTTTTACTTTTGGAAGGTCACACTGCGCACTGCACACTGCACAGTGCACACCTTATCTAGTTAGCTATTAACAATTGGCCTTTGAATAGGGCGCCTGTTTCCCTCTCCCCTTCACTCCCTCTTCTTCTTCTTCATTCTTTTTTCTTTTTTTTTCTCCTCTTTGTGTAAAAATTAGGGTTTTTCAGCTTGAGAGATGAAGGCAACAACAGTAATCATTCGTTAGTCTTCTTTTTCCCATATCTCCTTTTTTCTCTCATCATGGATCTCTCTTTTTTACATTTAAATCCCTCTCTTTTACCTTTTTTTTTTCTCTTTTACTTCATTTTGTACTTTATTTGCATTTTATTTGATTTTTTGGTGTAGTTTTTCTCCTCTTATTATATGTTTTTCCCCACCTTAATATTTATGTGTAGTTACTTTAGATATGGACGTTTAGTAGATCGACACAAGTAGATTGATGCCAATAATGCTTAAGTTGAGGCTAGACAACAAATCTTGTCATTCATTAAGTTTTGTTGTAAGAGTTGGGTGAAGACTATAGCTAGCTGTGGAAGAAAGACGATGATGTGCAGCTCATGATAATGAGTTTTGTCATTTGTATATTAGGTTTTTTTAGTGTGCTTTAATAATGTCTCCAAGTGTACAAAGTTGTTTGTGATCCTCGCTACGTGAAAATTTAAAATTTTCTTTACATTAAACTTTGGTTTTCTAGTCTTCCTTACATTAAACTTTGGTTTTCTTTTGCGTATGAATTTTCTCCTCCTTTGTGTAAAGTCCTTTCACTCTTCTTTTGAAGAAGTGTTTGTGTGGATGCATTTATTTGATTGACTTTCAATCAAATTTGCAATGGATTTAGATCTCCTTCTAACTTTTTTTTATATAAAAAAAAGGTTAGTTTTGAAAGGTGACCTAACTACTTAATAATCCGTATCCGGTTTTGGAAGGTGACCTAGCTACTTAATAATCCCTATCCCACCTTCTGCCTTCCTGTGAAGCAAAGTTTAGAGGAATAATTTTCCCTTACCAAGAGCTCACCTGTTGATCCCTCTATTATTGTTAAGTAAATCATCTTTGGTATTTCAGAGTAATCAAAGATAGATAGCTAATTAATAAAAATTTAATTATAAACCTCAATTAGCTTTTACCATATCCATAACTGGGAAAACTGCTACCATAAAGATCAATTAACTAAGCCTTCTACTTGCTTTGTTAAATTGTTGATCACAAACTCATTTCAAACCTAATTAACTATGTTAGAAATGTATGAGCTGGCCAACACGTGCAAGTACACGTCGGGCGATTATTGAACACAATATATGTTATTTTCTCTTATATCATATTAAATTATTAAACCAACGAATCATTTAAATGCTTAAACTCTTATAAAAATAACAACTTTATTATTTATATACCAACCACCCTATCTCAATCACATTCCCTAATTAAAATCCTCCTTGGTGATTTCATGCGATGAAAGACGAAATACAAATCAAATTTATTTAACTCTCTATACCTGTTGAAGACTAGAAAGATCGTCGGAACTATAGACATATGGATTTTGCGCAGTCACACCGACTTAATTAGTTAATTATGCCTTGCTGAAAACCGAATGTGGACTGCTCGAGAACAACTATACAAACTGAATAAAAAGTTTAATAATTGAGCATGCTACTACTTGTCAAGATATTATCTATCATTTGGTTCAAATATTTTCAATTATCTTCTACATACATTACAAGAAATGTACCAAATTGTCTCCTTCTAGTCAACCCTAGGAAAGTAAAGGTCAGTTTCATGCACCGGTCAAGTTAATTTGGCAAAAAAATTAGGTAGTGACGTGGACAAGTGGACCAAATAAACTTGATCGACTAATAGACTTCTCGACTTTTAGAACTGAAATTCTCTTGTTTTCTTGTCCCAGTTAATTAAAGAATTCTTTCTGTTACTCGGAGTTAATTTGTTCCAAATGATGTCTTCTTATGGTTATAAAAGTGTTCACTAGAAAGTTGTTTTGCTTGTACATTTGGTTTGTTCAAAACTGATCCTAGCCATTCAACTTTGTCTAGCTTGAAAAGAATACAAACAAAATGGAGAACTACATTTTAAATAATTATTAGCTCCATTTCTTTAGAATGAAAATATTTTTAAAATAATATTGTCTGCATTTCTAGTGTTTGATACAAAAGAAATTATAAGTCAATAGAATTTTTTTTTCTAAATCAACGGAAAATAAATTAATTTTGGTGAAAAATGCACGTATTTTAAATTTTTTATAGTAAAAAATATTTTTCACACTTACCATCCTATCACAACAAACACCACACTACATGCCACACCACGATCACCACCGCCACCATGCCATTATATCTCTCGCCTTCTGCTGCCATTGCGCGCAACCATCACCACCACTACTGCGACCAGCGGTGGAACTAGAACTCTAGTTTAGAGGGGTGCTAATTAACTTAAAATTTTAATTTTTTATAACCAATAATAATAGGATGTTACTAAAATTTAAACAATTATTAATAAATATAAAAATTTGCAATGTATACTTTCACAAAAAAATGTAACAATTAAGTCAAAAACTTATTTATTTATTTATTTTGGATAAGTAAAACTTATATATTCAAATAGATACTAATTATTATTGAAAATATAACTAACTAAAATATTGTAATGTCAGCTCAATTGTTTTTAATTAACATGTTATCGTGATTTTAAGCTTTACCCATTTGATAGCTTTGTAACATTTGAATGCCTTTACATTTATTATAAATTTTTTTTAAAAATATCACGAATATTTATATGATATTCTAATAACAAATAAAATTCTATTGTGTATTAAATATTCTTTTATGAGTAGCATACGAATGAAATCTACAGGTGTAAAAATCGAATAAATGTTCTAACCTAATAAAAGTTTTTAAAATACTATTTTTTAAAATTTTTTATTTAAAGACCCATGGTTGCAAACTATAAAAAATTAAAATAATAAAATAGTTATATATTTAGGAGGAACACTAAACAAATGTTATGATTGCAGATACATAGTTTTATTTTTTTTATATATAATAACGTACATATAAAAAAGTGAGAGTATGCACGTGTCCCATCTGAGCGTGTATTGGCTCCGCCACTTAATGCGACATTCACTTTCGATAGTAATACTAGCGCTATGACATTCACTAGCACTACTATTTTTAAAATCGCAATCAAACACAAGAAAGCCAAAAATGTTTTTAAAAAAGTATTTTCAGTAAAAAAATATTTTTCTAATAAAAGTAATATCCACTGAAAATATCCTTCCAATTAAAAAAAAAACAAAAAACTTTCCGCCAAAAACGGTTGTATCACATGGCAAGAAAAGTATAGGGGAAAGTGCGGCAAGTGTCATTTCATAAATAATTAAACTCGTAAAAGGGGAAAAAAAACATTGAAATCTCTGGAAGAAAATCTTAGACAAAAAGTGGAATTAGTTTTGTGGTTTGATCACTCTTTTTGTGTAGTCGGAATCAAGGAAACGGCTTGATTATACTCTTTCGAGTTAAGGTTTGGACTGGATTGTGCATTGGGTTGTGGACCAATGATCAAATTATTTAGTTTTTTTGTAAGCCCTTGGATATGGATCATATGTAAGAAAAAATTTGATATTATCTTGGATTAGCTTTTTTAAAAGACTTTTTGCTTAAAAACTTCTCAAAAAGTCTATTTGTTCGGCTTCAATTAGCTTTTTAACATTTTTACATTTATTTTTTTACAAAAAAAGTTTAAAAACTAGAAAAAGTACAAAAAAAATTAATCCAAACACAAGCTAAAATTGATAATCGTAATCATATTATTTTATTATATCCATCTTTTTAAAAATTATTTCCGTTAATTACCGTCCACTAAGTATTGAATAATAACTTAACAAAAATAAAAAATTCAATTATCAATATATGTTCAAAACTAAAGATATCGAATTTATTTATTTTTTTACAAATTCCTAATTCCAGCTTAAATTGAGTAAACTATGTGCATACTCCTAACCCTAACAAAATTCTACAAGTCCAAGAAGAGGAATTTAACCAAAATAATTTGACACTACGAACTTGGCATAAAAAAATGAAAATTGGATGAGCTACAAGTCAATTTTACCAAAATAATAACAAGATAGTTAGGCTGGTCTAGCAATAGGCTTACAGTTCGCATTTTCGCATTCGAACTTAAAGTCAAAAAGGCCAAAAAATCCTATTTAGAAATCTAAAAGGTTTTTAACTTTTCTTTTTTTTTTATATAAACTAATTTTATATATCTTATATTCAATATGAATTGCCTGCACAACTTTTTTGTATTGTTAGGGCTCGTTTGGCAAAGGCTTACAGTTTACCTTTTCTCCTTTTGGCTTAAAGGCAAAAAGGTCAAAAAGACTTGTTTGAAAATTTAAAGGCTTTTATCATGCGTAAGATTCATATTGAGTATAAAATTATGTAAAAATAATTTTTAAAAAATTATAATAATTTTTTTTTGACTTAAAACTCTTTTGACTTAAAACCATTTTTAACCAAGTTTTTTGACTTATTAGTTTTTAACTTAAAGTCACCTATACGGTCCACCAAACGAATTTTTTTTTATTTGATTTAAAATAACTTTTAAAAAAATTTAACTTAAAACTTGATTGACAAAGAAGACTTTAATTGATTCAACAATTCCACGCCTTAAAATATCTGGTTGAGCACCACTTGATCGCCTATAAATTGGCGGGAAGTAGTACCTACCGGCAGAAATTTGTTTTGCGTTCAATGCAGTCAACGTATTGCAATCACTAACAAGTTGGTCTCTAAAAGATATTTCATTAACAATTTTGGTGACCAATACTCCTCGTTGCAAATGTGAATCATTTAGCGGCCATAATACTTTGTCGCTTATACGCAGGGGCCAATTCAGCATATGCCCCTTCTCAAATTTTCAAATTTATGCTTTTACCAATAAAAATATTTTTATGAAAAAATACTCAATCCTTACAAAATTATGTTAATGCTCCTTCTAAATTATGAAAGTACTCCTTGTTTCTATTTTTTGCACAAAAAAAGTAGTTAGGTATCTTATAATATTATTCTTTTATAATATTTTGGTTTTGATATATATGATTTATGTGTCAAATATTTTAATTGTGCCAAAATTAGATTCTTAAATTTATTATTATTTTTTTTGGTACTAAATTTAAAGTCTTAAATCATTCTAACCAATGTGGTAGATAATTTAAAACTTTAATAATTCATTTTCTTAGATTTTGAATTTTGAATTTCTCAAAGTCAAATATTAATGATATTTTAGATAAATTAAATACTATATAAATAATTAAAAAATTAAAATTAAAAATATGTCACTGTTAAAAAAAGATATAGCCACTAGCTTCAAAGTAAAATACTGGTTTAGCAACCTAACTTTAAGTCAAATTTTTGTTTATTTTTTTAAGCCTAATAAATAAAAAAAGACTTGATTGGTTAAAAAGTGATTTTAAACCACCAATACAAAAATAGAATATGACTTTTTGACTATTGTTTTTTAAAATTTTGAGCAAAAAAATTAAAAGTTAATTTAAGGAAAAATCAAATCAGACCAAAGTTAATGAAAAAAAGAAAATAGTGCCATCTCTTAATCAAATTCCTAAATCCGCCTATGGCTATAAGTTAAGTGTAAGATTTCTGTTGGTGGAATTTTTTTTTCCAACCAACATAGAATGTGCATTAATTGTGATTACTAGTTAAATTCTCGTTAAAAGATATTTGATTAATTATTTTGGTGACCAACGCTCCTAGTTGCAAAATGTGAACTTTTTAGTGACAGAAGTACTAGTCATGACAAAAATATTTTAAAACATGTCATCCTTTTGCAACAATTAAATCAGATATTTTGTGACCATTTTATTTGCCCCTATAGATAACAAAACTTGTGACTATGTTTATTGGTCGCTTGCTACAAATAAAGTATTTTGAAGCATATATTTAATGAAAAATATTAATTAATGTACACATGAACATTCTATTAAATTAAAATCTCATAGTATTACAATTATATTCTCTACCAAGCATGCTTAGGCCAATAACATACTTCTCACTACAAAAATAGAGGCAGATACAAATAGTTCTCATGTTATTAATATATTTTATTAAAATATAGAATTAAGATATAAATATTTATATATAATTACATATTTATGTGAATATATGAATTAAATAATTTCTAATGTCTTATGGGATTTATGGTTTTTATACATGACTAAGGCTCTGTTTGTTTAGACGAAAAATATTTTTCACATTTTCTAGTGTTTGGTATGACGAAAATTAAAAGTCAACGACAAATATTTTTTAAGTCAATGAAAAATAGGTTGATTTTAATGAAAAACGTTTTTCACTTTTTTATGACGAAAAATAATTTTTACTCCTACCATTCCACCACTGTCACTACCACCAGCACCACCATTCTACTACCAGCACCATCATTTTACCATCACTACCAATCTAAGGTTCAAATGGTCGAGGGTTCAAGGTTGTCGAGGGTCCGGGGTGCAGGAGTCAAAAATTTGGTATTTGGGAGTCGGGGGTCTTGGGTTGGGGTCAAGATTATGGTGTTCTAACTTTTCAAGGTCCGAGGGTCAGGGATTGGAGGTAGGAGGTCTGGAGGTCGAGGGACAGGGAGTTCGAGAGTTAGGGGTTGGGGATCTGGGGTTTAAGGGTCGGGAATCTGGGGTTAGGTCGGGGGGTCGGTGCTTTGGTTTCGGGGATCCAAGATTCGGTGGTCATGTGTTCAGGGTCCAGGGCACAGTGCTCAGGGGTTGGGTTCCGAGATCTAGGGATCTGGGGATCTAGGGGTCTGGGGGTCTTAGGGAAAAAGGGCCAAGGGCCGAGAATTTAGCTCCTGTTATTAAATACTTACCATTTCTTCCCACGTTAAGATTTTTGATACCCGCTAATTAAATTTAATTACTAACAATTTAATTTAATTGGCATCTAGATATTTCTTAAGCCATTCCGGTTAACTTATTTAACCGCCGGATAATTAAATCTACCTGCAGGATTTGACCCGATTAAAACTTATAAGCTACCTTAAGGGGTATTACCAATCCCGATCTTTTGGGACGTGGATTACGTCAATAATTAATATTCGGCATATAAATAATGCCGCTATCCAACTCACCAGAAATATAGACCCATATAAGATCGCAACCTCTAATGAATCAAAACAACGAATATTAAATATACGCAAATCAATAATTATTTCAGGATTAAGAGAAAATGCACTATTTATAATAACCTTGTGGTGCGAATTAATTTATATAATCAGTATAAAATTAATTACCCAAAATGTTTCGTTCAATACACACAAAGTGTACTAGCACAAAGAGTCAGAATAATAGACGACGCTATTATCTGTTCCCCGTAACTAAGATAAGCCTACTAAAACTCTGTGCTACAGTCGTTCCGATGGTATGTCCATTTTTATCTAAACTGTAAATATAAAACTTATAATCTACAAGAACCAAAAATCTGATATTCTGTGTACAGGTCGTACTTTACACACCTGATTAAATGCTATACAGAATATCAAGCATCCATGCGTAACATTAAAGAAATGAAACACATACATCACTCATAAAGATTTTCATAAAATAAAAAATTAATTTTATTAAAAAATAAAATTAAATACTAAAAATATAGTTTTCAATATACCAACTCTAACAATCTCCCACTTATACTCAAAATTATACTGCCATACATTTGATTCCTATGCCCTCTATATAATTATCAAAAGTCTTAGCCGGTAAACTCTTTGTAAAAGGATCTGCAAGGTTGTCTCATGATGTAATCTTGATCACAGCAACATCACCTCTCTGTATAATTTCTTGTATCAGGTGATACTTACGCTCAATGTTCTTGCCTTTCTTATGGACCATTGGCTCCTTCAAGTTTGCAACTGCTCCGCTATTATCGCAGTAAAGTGTAATAGCCGACTAAATTAAAGGTACGACGGTTAGATCCAACATGAAGTTCCTGAGCCAAACGGTCTCCTTGACTGCTTCAAAAACTGCCACATACTAGGCCTCCATGGTGGAATCAGCAATGCAGGACTACTTGATACTCCTCCAACTCATAGCTCCACCTCCTAAGGTAAACACATGTCTTGAGATAGATTTACGATAATCCCTGTCAGACTGGAAATCTGAGTCTTTGTACCCCAAATGTACTAAACTGTCTGCCTGGTAAATCAACATATAATCATTAGTCATTTTTAGGTACTTGATTATATTCTTTACCGCAGTCCAATATTCATGCCCTAGAGTAGACTGATATCTTTTAACCATGCCAACGGCAAAGCAAATGTCGGGTCTAGTGCAAAGCATCTCATACATGAGGCTTTCTATTGCTGAAGCATAAGGAATCGCCTTCATCTTCTCTATCTCATCAGGTGTCTTGAGACACTGATCCTTGGATAGAGTGATTTCATGCCTGAAAGGGAGAAACCCTTTCTTAGAATCCTGTATGCTAAAATGAGTAAGGATATCATCGATATATTTTACTTGTGATAAGCCCAATATCATTTATTTTCAATCTTGCATAAGCTTGATTCCAATGATGTGATTGGCTTTTTTCAAGTCCTCTATATCGAACTGCCCAGATAATCATATTTTAACCGTAGATAATGCCCCCACATTATTTCTAATGAGCAAGATATTGTTTACATAAAGTACTAGGAAGATCACCACATTCTCGTCACGCTTCTTGTACACACAGAACTCATCTGAACTTTGATCAAAATCATAAGATTTATTGACTTGATCAAACCGAGTATTCTAAGACCTCGATACCTACTTAAGTCCATAAATGGGTCTCTTAAGCTTACACAACATGTGTTCCTGGCCCTTTGCAATGAATTTGTCTGGTTATATCATATAGATACACTCGTCAAGACTTTCGTTAAGTAAAACTGTCTTGACGTCCATTTTTTAGATTTCATAACCGAAATGAGCGGCAATGGATAAGAGAATCCAGATAGACTTAAGCATGGCTACCGGTGAAAAGATTTTCTCATAATCGATCCCTTCTTTCTAAGTGAACCCTTTAGTAACAAGCCTAGTTTTGAAGGTTTCAACCTTCCCGTCTGCTCCTCTCTTCCTCTTGTAAATCACTTGCATCCAATGGGTTTTATTCCTTTGGGTGGTCCTACAAGTTTCTTAGACCTGATTAGAATATATAGATTCTATCTCTGAATTCATAGTCATTTGCCAAAGATCTGCATCTTTATCTTAAAATGCTTAATTGTAGTTATAGGGCTCAGTATCTAGTTCTGCCGGGATCCTGTCAAAAGGCTCTCCTAAGAACATATACCGGTCAGGTTGATGAACAATCCTCCCACTACGACGAGACACTGCTTGTGTTTATGTACTAGCAGTAACACGCTGTGCAGAATCAGAACCCTGTACAACAGCGCCATATTCTTGATTTGCACATGTCCCGATAATCCTCCCACTACGACGAAGTAATGGGATATCAGTGACTTGTTTTTTCATTTTACTAGAATTTTCTCTAAGTTCTTCCTGAATAATATTGATTTTGGGCCTGTGATTCATAATATAATCATCTTTCAAGAATCGAGCATTTGTGCTAACAATGACCTTATGATCCTTAGGATTATAAAATAGACTACCATTCGTTCTCTTGGGATACCCTACAAAGAAATAGACTTCTGTTATCGGCTCTAACTTACTCGCGTTTTCTTTCATTACATGTGCTGGACACCCCCAAATTTGAATGTGTTTTAGACTAGGTTTATGCCCGGTCCACAATTTTATGAGAGTAGAAGGTACTGACTTAGAAGGTACCAAGTTCAGAATGTAAGTCGTTATCTCTAAAGCGAGTCCCCAAAACGAATCGTGTAAATCTGAATAACTCATCATGAACCATGTCATTTCCATAAGAGTCATATTCCTTCTTTTTGCTACACCATTCTACTACAGAGTGCCAGGTGTAGTTAACTGGATTGTAATCTCCTCCGATGACAAGCAGTCCTTAAACTCTCCAAAGAGGTATTCTCCACCACGGTCGGATCGTAGTGATTTGATACTTTTACCCAGAGGCTTCTTCGCCTCTGCCTTGAATTCTTTAAATTTTTCAAAGCATTCAGATTTACGGTGCATCAGGTAAATACATCTATACCTTGAGTAGTTATCAATAAAATTGACAAAGTACTCAAAGCCACCTCTAGCCTGAATTGTCATAGAACCACACACATCAAAATGAACCAGCTCCAATGATTCTTTAGCTCTATAGCCTTTGGCCGAACATGGCCTCTTGATCATCTTACCCTTTAAGCAAGATTCACAGACTAGAAGTGCCTCCACTTCTAATGAACTCAAAAGTCCATCTGCTACCAGTCTGTTTATTCTTTTTAGATTAATATGACCAAAGCGTAAGTGCCAAAGGAACATTTAATTCATTAAAGAATGAAAAATTTTCTTATATGGTAATATAGATGTATTATTCATTTCAGTCAGTTACAGTGTAGGAGAGATTGGAGTAATAATATAAAGATCATCCACTAATGTACTAGAATAGATAAACCGTTTATTATCCTTAATAACCAAAGAGTTATTAAAATAAATCAAATATATGCCTTTAGCCAATTCAGAAACAGAAACTAAGTTCCTTCTAATGGCAGGTACATGAAAACAATATCTCAATATTAAAATCTGATCTCTACCACAACTGAGAGTGACATATCCTACTACAACTGCTGTTACCTTTGTATTATTGCCTCTATATAGGTAAATCTCTCCATCATTAAGTTGTTGAATTTCTTGGAACACCTCCAATGAATTACAGACATGCTTAGTGGCTCCGGTATCTACATACCAGGTACCGGTAGATAACACCGCTAAACATGTTTCCACAACTAGTGAACAGAAATTATCCTATTTGTTCTGCCTTTTGAGAAATACCGAACATAGTTTTTTCTAGTGTCGGGTCTGATTGCAGTGAAAACATCTGCTTTTTGGCTTTTTCACACCAGTTCATGGCCCACTAACTACCATGGAAATCGTGTCTCCTTGTTCTGAACATTTTTCTTCTTCATGCCTTTCGGCCTAGAGGAAGAACATTTTTTAGAAACAAACACATTTTTTGTTATTGAAAAAATACCATTTGTAGTTAAAACTATATCCAAATTACATTTTCAGTCAACAAAGTTTAGTTCCGTTAGTTTGTTCTCTTTGAGTAATAAAGCGAGTGGGTTAAAAGCCATTTTAATCCTGAGAATCACATAATTAAAAAAAACGTTAATTATGATGAGCAAAATTTTAAATTTATTTTAATTTGGTTCATTCTACCATTTTAAAATTAATTCGACAGCAGCTTGGTAACCTAAGAATAGTATGCCTCGATGGGAGGACGTCAACTATCTTTCATAAAACCAGACAAGCCAATTACTTTTAATTTTACTATCTAGGCAACTGACCATGTCAAGTAAAATTAAATAGCTGACATTGTTTCGGTCCAGTAAATAATAGCAGTGACTCAGATGGATAGAATACTATAATATACAGCTAAATGTTAATCATTACCTAATCTCAAATCAATCGCTTCGCAATGAACCATTCAGATGGAGAAGTGATCCATACTAACAATTATCCAGAATTATTCCTAGAAGAGGTTTGTACTAGTGATACCGCAATTAATCTGTTCGATGGGGAGGAAGGCCTTACTGTCAACGCGTAAGGTTTAATTGCATCATCTACAAACTGGTGATGGAGACCGCAGATTTATCTGTGAATAAATTCCTTCTTCGACTTAGATTTTTTAAATATTTTTTTGGGTTATAAAAATTTATTTAATTAAAATAAATTTATTAATTTCGAAAGTCACACGATCTGAAAGAATCAAACATGTTTCTGTATTTAAATGCGTAACAAATAAAATTTAATAAATGCACAATTTTTTCTTTAATTTTTCAGCTAAGATAGTGATTAAGAGCATTTATTTATTTTATTTTCTGTTTCACATTTTTTGAAAAATAATAATTTATCTCGATTAAATATTTTTTCATTTAATTAATTTAAAATTCGGATTTAATTCTTACGTTTTTTCAAGATATCGGATTTTTAAAAAAAATCACCTTAAACGTGATATTTTGTAAAAAATAAAATATCTAAAGTTTTTTATTATCTAAAATTAATTAATTTTAAAAAATTTTATTTTATTTTTCATTACAAAATATTTTAATTAAAACTGAATATTCGAATTAATTAAATTAACAGGATAAATAAAACAAATATTTATCATCCACGCAGTTAATAATAAAAAAATAAATTAAATGCAAGATAAATATCAATTGTTGGAGAGAGAGAGCCGTGCAGCGAAAAAAAATTTTTGAATCGACGTCGTGACCGTAAAAAACGACATATGCGATTTTCATGAAAAATAAAAATTATAATGATTTTAATAGTTTAATACCTTTATTAAACTTTTTGAAAAGTATTAAGAAATTTCGAATACGTTGAAGACGACCTTGCAATCTTCTCACGTATGAGCCGGACGCACTACGACGATCAGAATGTGTGGGCACCGATTTCGATCGAAGTGTTCTTCCTCATTTTTGGTTTCTTCTCACATAATAATCTCTAAAAAGGCAAAATTAATTGCCAAAGAAGAGAAGTGGCGGCGGCTATGCAGGAGTATTAGGGTTAGGGTTTGATTAATGACCCTCATTTTTTAATATGTAAGAATATATCAAAATTATATTAAGTATACCCTCTTTCCTAAAAAGATATAAAGAGATATACTTAACATAAATAATCAATCCCATCATCTCCTAGGGCTGACCACTTAGGGAGTAAACCGTAGGTGTGCCAAATACCAAATATGCCTCTCATTAATTTAATTTAATTCTCGAATGTCCCTAGCGACAAAATCGGCATTCTAATTAAATTAAATAATTACTGAAACTAACAAGAAAAAATATTTGTGCGTATTATGGTCTACGTGAGGGATCACGAGTAAGTATAGGACTCGGGCTAACTGTACGAGAAAATCGAATATCTCTAACTCTGTCCCCGAGTTAGATCATTTCTCGTACGAACCAGAACATATTCCACTAAAGGTCCTAATTGAACTCCCGACCCTAACTCAAATTATGTCTTGAGTTTCCAATTATCAAATGCACTGAATTCTCCCCACGTTTAAGATATGGATTCCCGATAAATAAATTAGGTTACTTACAACCAGATTTAATTATCCTCTTCTCCTCGCAACCGCACCGCTTAACCTTTTGATATACCGGATCCGAGATCCACTGTACAGATTTAGCATAATCAAACTTATAAGCAAAGCACACGAGGGAAACTCCTTAACTTAAATCGGACGTATTTTTCATCAGCTGATTATCAATCATTGGACAAATAATGCTAGTACCAAACTCATCGGTATTGTTGATCTCATAGAGGAAATCTCAACCATTAATGACTCAAAGTACTGTACATCATCTGAACACAATTAATCAATCACTTCGGGTTTAAGAGTTTGTACAATACATGATAATACGGGATGCGAATCAATTTATATAGTCAGTATAGAATCGATCATCCCGTTCATCCCGCTCAATACACTCCAAGTGTACTAACACATCGAGCTCGAACATCGAATTCTCAAAATATGAATTCGATCCATTCGACCTAACCAACACCAGCTACTATAACGATGTACTACAATCGTACCAATGGAATGTCAGGGTCCATTGCGATTGTGAGCCTACTTGTATAATCTGTTAGAACCTATGACCCGATCTTCCATGCAGCACGCACCGAGTCAAATACTGGATAGAATAAACGGACTATGCATTCATACATCACAAATATAAATATGAAACTATAAATACAAAACCATCTCAAATGTTTCTCATTAAAATACCAGGGACCCAGAATAAAATACATAAAAAGCATAACTTTTCAGTATACATTTCCAACAATCTCCCAATTATACTCAAAGCTATGCAGGAACACATCTGACACCTAATCCTTCTACATGGTTATCAAAGACTTTATGAGACAACGCCTTAGTAAAAGGATCCACTAGGTTTTCCGAAGATGCTAACTTGAAAACTACCACGTCTGCACACAGCACGATATCCCATATGAGATGATACTTTATCTCAATGTGCTTTTCCCTTTTGTGGACTCTTGGTTCTTTCGAGTTCGCAATTGCTCCACTGTTATCACAATAGAGTACAATAGGCGATTGTACCGAGGGTACTACATTCAAGTCCTTTAGGAAGTTCCTGAGCCAAATTGCTTCCTTTGCTGCATCCGAAGCGGCAACATATTCAGCCTCTATGGTAGAGTCAGCAATACAAGACTACTTCATGCTCCTCCAACTGATGGCTTCACCTCCCAAGGTAAACACATAGCCCGAGGTGGACCTCCTCGAATCTCTATATGCCTAGAAATCTCAGTCTATATACCCAAGAGGTATAAGACTATCTGCCTGGTACACCAACATATACTCCCTAGTCTTTTTTAGGTACTTGAGTATATTCTTGACCGCAGTCCAATGCTCTTTTCCTAGATTAGACAGATATCTGCTTATCATGACTACGGCATAACAGATATCTGGTTTAGTGCAGAGCATGGCATACATGAGATTTTCTACTGCTAAAGTATAAGGAATACCTCCCATCCTCTCTATCCCCTGAGGTGTCCTAGGACACTGATCTCTAGATAGAGTAATCCCATGTTTGAAATTAATAAATTATTTCTTAGAATTTTTCATGCCAAATCGAGCAATAATCAAGTCAATATAACGGGCTTGAGACAAGCCCAACATCCTACGTGATCGATCTCGTATGAGTTTGATCCCAAGAATTTGGCCCGCTTCTCCCAAGTCCTTCATGTCAAATTGACTCGATAACCACACATTCACCGAAGATAGCAACCCCACACCAATTTTTATAAGGAGAATTTTATCAACATAAATGACTAGAAATGTCACCTTATGCCCATCGCGCATCCAGTACACGCAATACTTGATAGGACACTGATGAAAGCCAAAGCTTTTAATCGCTGTGTTCCAAGAGCTTGATACTTGGTTAATCCCATAAATAGATTTCTTAAGCTTGCACATCATGTGCTCCTAGGCCTTTGCTATAAACCTGTCTGGCAGCATCAAATAGATGCTCTCGTCAAGACTTCCGTTAAGGAATGCCGTCTTGACGTCCATTTTCCAAATTTTGTAATCAAGATGAGTAGCAATGGATAAGAGAATCTGAATTGACTTAAGCATAGCCACCAGCAAATAGGTTTCCTCATAATCGAACCCTTCTTTAAGAGTAAATCCCTTCACAACAAGCCTAGCTTTGAAGGTTTTCACCTCCTCGTTCACTCCTCTTTTTTTCTTGAAGATCCATTTGCACCCGATGGATTTTATCCCATCTAATGGATCTACAAACTCCCAGACTTGATTAGAGTACATGGACTCTATCTCAGATTCCATAGCCTTTTACCAAAATTCTACATCCTTGTCTTGTAGTGCTTCATTATAGTTTCTGGGTTCGGTATCATGTTCTTCCGGGATCTTGTCGTAAGACTCT
>JAOTRH010467099.1:2151-27557 GCA_034768845.1 Heliamphora exappendiculata | reverse complement strand
GACTGTTAGCTTTTATTAAAAAGTAAATAAATGTTTTATTGTGATTTTATTGTGATTTTTTATGTTATTTGATTTCAAATTTGGATATTGGATCTTTAACTTATGGAGAAATTTTTTAAAAGACAATCAAAATTAGAAGCGACATCTTCTACGAGTCAAAGCACAACTTTAAATAAAGAATGTGTTGAAAGAATTTTATCTGATCTTCCCGCAGAGCCGGGCCTTCGACCTCATATTCTAGATTATGATCTAAATATCAGAGATCAAGTTCGTAGGGCTTATCTATTGAAAGGCACTTGCCACATCGTAATCACAATTTTTCAAAAAAATAATTTGAACAAACCTTAAGAAGATTAAATCCTTTTTGGTTTGATGAGTTTGGTGGTTGGTTAGATTATAGCATTTCAAAAGATGTCACATATTGTCTTTATTGCTATCTTTTCAAACCTGAGATATGAGATCAAGCAGGTGGTGATTCTTTCATTACTGAGGAGTTTTCAAATTGAAAGAAGAAAGACAGGTTGAATCTTCACGTATGAGGTGTTAATAGTGCTCACTATCAAGTTTGGAGAAAATGTGAGGATTTGTTGAATAAAAAATAACATATTGAAACAATTTTCTCCAAGCTATCAGATGAAGCAAAAATTGATTATTGGATTCGTTTGACTGCATCAATTGATTGCATCAGATATCTTTTGCAACAAGAACTTCTATTCCATGGGCACAATGAATTTGAATATTCATGCCATCAAGGAAACTTTATTGAACTTCTGAAGTTTCTTGCCGAACAAAATGAAAATGTGAAATATGTTTCACTTAAAAATGTTCCTGAAAATTTGAAGTTGACATCTCCTGATATTTAAAAAGATATAGTTAATGTGCAGCAGTTGAAACAACTAATGCCATTCTTAAAGAACTTGGTGATAGGTTTTTTTCTACTCTCTTAGAAGAATCAAGATACGTCTCAACAAAGGAACAAATGGCGATTGCTTTGAGGTTTGTCGATGAAAGAGGATATGTGGTTGAACGTTTTTTGGGTATTGAGCATGTTACTAGTACTAGTGCTATTTTATTGAAGTAAGCGACTGAAGAAGTGTTTTCAACACACAATTTGAACTTTTCTAGATTACGTGGGCAAGGTTATGATGGAGCTAGCAATATGCAAAGAGAATTCAATGGACTAAAAATACTTATTTTACAAGAGAGTCAGTGTGCATATTATGTTCATTATTTTGCTCATCAACTTCAATTAGCTCTTGTGGTAGTCGCGAAGAATTATATCTCTATGGCTGATCTTTTTTACTTGGTTTCAAACATAGTCAATGCTGTGGGAGCTTCATGCAAGTGTCGAGATAATCTTCGGAAGAAGCAAGCTGTTAAAGTTATCGAAATTCTAAGTAATTGTGAGATAGCAAGTGGGACATGACTCAATCAAGAGACTACTCTTATTCGTGCTAATAATATACGTTGGGGATCACATTATGGGATTTTGCTTAGTCTTAGCATGTTCTCAGTTGTGATTGAAGTGCTTGATGTCATAGTGGAGGGCGGTTCAAATTCAGAACAAAGAGCAAAAGCATTTCGTCTATTGGAATCAATGCAGCCTTTTGAATTTATTTTCAGTTTACATTTGATGAGAGCTCTTTTGAAAATTACAAATGATTTATCTTAAGTTTTACAAAAAAAAGATCAAGATATTGTCAATGCTATGAAATTGGTTCAAGTTTCTAAACAATGACTCCAAATGTTGAGGGATAGTGGCTGGAGTTATTTGGTGGAAGAAGTTTTATCATTTTGTGAGAAACATCAAATTGATGTTCCTAATATGGATGAAACATATGTTATTCGAGGAAGATTGAGGCGTAGAGCTCAAGACAAACTCTCATCACTACCGTGTCGAGTTATTCTATACTATCGTTGATATGCAAATCCAAGACTCAATAAATGTTTTAATGAGGTGAATATCGAATTACTTTTTTATGTTGCATGTCTAAATCCAGTTGATTTATTTGCAGCTTTTGACAAGAAAAAACTGATTCGATTTGCCAAATTCTACCCAAACGATTTTTCAGATGTAGAGATATTAGCAATTTCTGATCAACTTGAGAATTTTATTTTGGACGTAAGCTCTAGTATTGAGTTTTCTGATTTAAAAGGAATAAAAAATCTTGCGCAGAAGATAGTGAAGACCAAAAAAGATAAAGGATACCCCTCGGTTTACAAGCCTCTAACGTTGTTTTGATTTTATCGGTTGCGACAGTTACAATAGAGAGGGCATTTTCTGTTATGAAGATTGTAAAAAGTCAACTTTGCAATTGAATGGGTGATCAGTGAATGCATGATAGTTTACTTGTATATATTGAGAAAGAAATGTTTAATAGTATCACAAATGAAACTATCATGTATCATTTTCAGAATATGAAAAGTCGTTGTGGTCAACTGTAATTAAATTATAAATTATTAATATATTTAAAATTTTTGAGTAATACTTTAATTTATTACACATAATTTTAAATATTTAACCCATCTAAACATAATTTCTAGCTTCCCCTGCATTCATTGTGTCAAATTTGACAAGTAGTGTGGCATTGTCAAGGTTGGGTTTCATACACCAACTTTTCCTACCTAGCCCCTATAAAAGTTTTAAAACACCCGCATACACCACAAACACCAACCCCCACCCCCCAAAGTAATTAACTCTATGGTGATTTGTTTTAATTTGATATAGGTGTTTTTGGCAAAAATAATTGTTGATAGTTTTTAATTTTTTACTATTAATTTTAATTATAAGTTATAAATTTTTTTTCAAATGCTCACAATTTTTACTTCTACTTATAATTATTATTTTTTTCTATTTTAATTTCAAGCTATAATTTTTATCAAATATTCACAATTTTCGCTATAAACTATAATCTATAAACTACAACATATAAATTATTAATTTTAGTAATGCCAAATACCACTATATTATTCTAGAGTTAACAAATGCATAACTTAGATAAAAATAAATTTTAATGTATAAATGGCCAAATTGATTTAGTCAATATAATTAATCTGGAGACGGCTTTAAGAAAAGAAGTATTTAATTTCTTTGTCTTTCATATTTTATGCTATGTTTGTGTATAAATTTTTTATTATTTATTATATTTTGAATTCAACCGTTATTGTTTTTCTTTCTATTTTGAATTTTATTGCTTTGTTTTTATATTTGTGTACCTTTATATTTATTTTTTGGTAAAATATTTTATCAAATTATTAGCATTATAATGTAAATTTATAATTAAAAAAATTAAACTAAGAGCATTATAATGTAAATTTATAATTAAAGAAAATTAAACTAAGTTTGTGCATGACACAAGTCAAAAACTAGTTGTAATCTAATATTAAACTTTAAGTGGTGGAATAGTAATTTTTAGACGGTCAGGGGTACTCAGGTTATTTAGGCTCTGTATGGCAATTTTGGTTTTTTGGTTAAAAATGCCAAAAAGTTAATGTTGTCAATTTATCAAAAAAACAAAAAAAGTTAAAAAGTTAAAACACGTCAAATTAAAACACATACTTTTGAAATATTATATTTAAACTTTCATCACTTTTAAAATACAATAATACCTTTATTAATAACTTATTTATTACAACTACCAACTACATATAATTGTTAATATCAAATATATAGAAGGATAAAATTATTCACTTTGAACAAAAAGCAAAAAAAATTAGTTTTTTAACGAAACAACTAACTTAAAAAAAGCTAGTTTAAAAACTAAGTCTTTAAACAACATATTTTAAACCTAATTTAGTTTTTTGATTAAAAATATAAAAAAACAAAAAAATTAATTTTTAAGTTAATTGTTAATCGAGTTCTTAACCAAACTTCAAAAGAGGTCAGTGTACCATATTTTACAAAAATAAAATTATATTTGTAAAATCTACGGGTTGAGATGTATCAAACAAGAATAAGAATAAACATAAAATTATGTAAAAATAATTTTTTATTTTTTGACCTACCTTTAATCCAAGTTACCATACAAGGCTTTAGTTTTACATAATAGAAGAGAATGTGTGATTGGGAAAGAAGGGAATGGTAGCTGTGCTAAAATGGCAGACACTAAAACCAGATTGAAGGGTTTGATTAAACTATTGTCTAAATAGTTCGAATTGAAAGTCCAATTCTTTATGATTAGTATGTGGTATTATTTTTGTTATTTTTTTGAGATAAATTTTATTGACAATTTAATTATTTTATTAAATCTTAATTTTAAATAAATTATTTATATAGACTATTTTACCTGTTTTTTTATAATTAGAATCGGATATAAAGACTAGATAAAAAAGAGAATGTTAGAAGAGGAAGGAGAAAAAAATATAGAGATAATAAAGAAGGGAAAGATTGTTTGAGAGAAAACATTAGAGAGAGAAAAAAAGAGAGAAAGTAACGAAAAGAAAGAGAGAATATTTAATTAGGGTTTTTAAATTGCATAACTTTTATTTTATATATATATATATTTAAAATTTTATTATCAAGATCTATAAAATAATATCTATATTGAAAAAAAATAAAAAATAAAAAATAATTTTTATTTTATATTTACAAAAATAAGAACTATCATATTTTCACAAAATTAGAAATGAGAAAATTTTATATTTTGAAACTAGAAAATCTTACAAAAAAAAATGAGAAAATTTTAATTTTTACACTTTTATGCTAGGGTTTTATATTTTGAAGTATGATATGTTTTATTTTTTAATATTGACTAGTCTAAAAAAAATGTTGATTTGAAAGGACTCTCATTTAAAAAATGAGAAATGTTTTATTGAAAATGAAATTTTTTTAATTTTTTGAAAATGAACAATTTATCATGTTCTCATTAAATATAATGAGAATCTTTTTTATTATTTTGAGACTAATTAATGTATAAAAATTAGATAAAATTTACAATATATTTAACAATTTATTTTATTTATTTCTCTATTGTGATTTATCTAATTATTTTTACTAGTTTAAAAATATAAAATCTCTCAATTTTCATTTGTGCAAATAAAAAGATTATTATTTTATTATAAAAATGTGATTTTCTTATTTTATTTTTTTAAAAAAGGTTTTGTATTCAATATAGATCATACTTTATAGATCTGTATAACAAGTTTTGTAAAAATAAAAATATTATTAAATATAAATACTAAAAGTTATATAATTTAAAATTTTAAAAATATAAACTTATTACGTAAAAGTGTACTCTCTCTCTCTCTCTATCTTAAGAGTTTTACATAGAAATAAAATTTATTAAAAAATAATTTTTAAAATAAGACTTAACTCTAAATAAGTTTCAAAAATGGGATCTCTTGCTAAATGATCCATAAATATTTATTGGTCTAGTATTAAGTATCTTACAACATTAATTTATGGTCAATACTATTGGTATAATTTTCTTATATGAATAAATTATTTGAGAATTTAAAAGTTTTATATTAAATATAAAACTTAAATAATATGTAGAGACAATATAAAATACATATTATGCACAATAAACTCGAATTAGATTATAGTTATACATTAAACTTGTGATAACTTTTGTTGTATTTTACGTGGATTAAATATTGATTAACGCATATTTTAATTTTAGATAAATATATATTTTTACAATAATATTAAATAGGTTAAATATTTTACTATATTCAATTTGTACAATACGACGGATACACGATATAAAAAATAAAAAATAATATACAATTCGTAATTTGATTAGACAAATATAACATAATTAAGAAATCTTAATTACAATGCTTAACAAGGTCCACGCCCAGTCATTTCAGTTACCACATGTTCCACAAGTGGGATTTGAGTAAGAGCTTATTTGAGATATTTTAAAAAATTGACTTTTTATAAGTTTTTTTTTTAAATGAAAAAAAAGCTAGATAGTTGAAGATTTTTTTTTTACTTTTTTATTTCTTGTTAAAATATTTTATATATTCTTATTTTCTTTAAGTTGTAATCTCTAGGATAATTTTAAAACATTTTTACTTTTCAAAATTGAGTTGACTTTTTTAGGGCATTATATTCATTGCATTCGATAAAAATGTTAAATTTTTTGAGATGCGAATAAGTTCCTCTTTTTATATTAAAAAGGTTAGTTAAATTTTTTTTTTTGATGTGTCGAACATTATAGTTTAAACGTTTATTTTTAAGTAAGAAAATCAACTTTTTAAATAGTCCAAACAAAACCTTAAACTTGAAAAGAAAAAGGGTCGTAACTATAATTTTCTTGAAATTCTCTCTCAGTAATTAACTACTATGTTAAAATTAAAAAAGAAAAAAGAAAAGAAAAAAAAGACATTTCAGCACAGAAAGAATGAAACAATAAATAAATAAAACCATAAGCGTACTAATTGAAATAATGACCTGCCACTATGTTGTGTTTGGATAATGTAAATCAATTTATAGTGGCCTAACCTCCTAATGATGGAGCACCAATTAACTCCAAATCTTACCCATCAATTTTTCAAATAAAATTATAATTGGGCCCACCACTAATTGCTTTTCTATTGGGCAACCAAGTTTTTCTGATGTGCCAATCTCAATGTTTGTTAAGTGGCATTTTATTTATTTATTTATTTAGATTTTGTTCCAATTCATGTCAAAATATAAATCATATTATCTTTAGAAATATAAGATGAGAACATTGCCTTGAAAATGACTTTAAAAATTTGAAGTGCTGCCCATGCAATCATGCGACTTGTCAATAGCGTTGACAAGGCAATGTCAACGCGGTGCAGAAATGAGATCTTTTATGCGACTTGCAATAGCGTTGACTTTAAAATTTTGAAGTGCTGCCCATGCAATCATGCGACTTGCAATAGCGTTGACAAGAACAAGAACATTTTATGCTCTTGTTCTTGTTCGTTCCTGTTCCTATTTTGTAATGTATGAATTTTTTCTATTTTTGATAACAAATGAGATGAGGGTCGTATTTGCTTCTCTTGTTCTGTTTTCTCACGTCTCGATATCGATTACATAAAATAAATATTTTAAAATATAAATACATGTATAAAATGTATATTTTTAAAAAATATGATAAGTCTAAAATATAAAAATTATATTTATTTCTTATTTTCTACCTGTATTTTTTTTATATTTTGTATTTTTAATTCTATTAATTTATTAACTACTATTTTTTTTATTTATTATATTTTTATAACTCGTATTAATATCACTCTCTTAAAATTTAATAATATTTTTTTAAAATATTCTTATTCTGTCCCTCTCTGTTTTCTCAATATTTTCCTTTTTCTTACCCGTCTCAATTTACATAAGCAATGAACATAAAAGACCTCATTCGTGCACCGCCTCACCCCATTGACATCTTGCTTGCTTGCAATGTTATTTATATAACATGCTTGTATATATATATATATATATATGTATTGATGGAATGTGAATCTCTTTCCCACTATATGTTTGGTGGGAGTAGTAATTCGGTATCACGAGAATATGATCATGTAGTGTCTTAAATTTTTATAATTATTCACGTTATTTCACTTTTAAATACAAAAATACTCATAATTATAGAGTAATTATTCTGTAATCATTGAGTACTATTTTGCATTGTCTATATGTGAGTGTTTTTACCCACGATATAATAGAAAAATAATACTTCAAACGGTATAATATTAGTTCATTCTTATTGGATTGGTAAGAAATAAAATTTAATCCACTTAGTGTATATTCAAAACATTTATTTGTAAATCATATTATATAAATAATACAGCATAATACTTCAAAAATACCAAATAATTTTTTATAATTATATAATTTTTAAAAAATTTAAAACACCACGTGACCATAGCTTGCCGTGACAATAATTTTTCCTTTGGTGGAGTGGAAAAGAGTCTATTTGGCATAAGTGAAGAGATCCACAAATTGACAAATATATTCTTAGTGATAAAAAGTTGACATATTTAAATATGCGGAGATAAATTTACAAATGTGAGTTCAACTGGAAGAATTAAGTCCAATCGTTGAGCTCGAGCTCCATAACTTGATGACTCCTACACCACCAGAAAACAGAGTGAGACTACCTGATAAATTTATCCCCACATAAAAAAAAAGAAAGAGAGAGGAGTTTATATAATTTTACACAACTAACGTTATTTTAAAGTAATAGTGCTTAACGCATTCATTTTAAAGAATTTGTATTAAAATTATAAAATATAATTATTTAAGTTGACCTTTTCTTTTAAATCTCTCTACTTTTAGAAATATTTAAAATCAAAATCAAATCTCATTACTTTTTTTAATTTACCTCTATTTCTCTCCTATTCGATTATTCAAGCAAATAACTGGGTAAAAATATTACTGTTTTTTCTTTGCTTCTTCAAATTACCCAATCTAAATAAACTATACATTTTACTCGAGTTCTAAACTAGCCTAAAACTATGTTTGAGGTAGCTTTTTTATATAGTATTTTTTAGTTTTCAATGAATTTCTTTAATGTTAATCTGAACTAGCATACTTATTAAATTTCTCTCCCTCTCCTCATGAAAAAAAATATAAAACTAAGAAAATTGACCATTTTTAAAAAAAATTCAAGTAAAACAAAAAGAGCTACTCGAATGTTTTTATAAGGTTTAAATAATTATACTTTCCAAATTCATTTCATTATAATGGACCAAAAAAATAAAAAAATTATATCAAAAATAATTTTTTTTAAAAGACAAAAATGTCACTACAATTTTTTTTTTTTAGTCAAGAACTGCCCATACTTCCCATACATATCTGCATGCTAAATTGGGGAAAGGCACTAAACTAGGTCATGGTTACTTTCTTACAAAAAGAAAGATGTGGTGATGCAATGGAGAACACTATTAACCCATCAAAAAAGTTGGATTCATGATGTGTAAAGCATTAGTGGTGGAAGAGTTTATCTTTGGCACCACCACCTCCAATATTTATATGGAGTTCATTTCTCTTCAGTTTTGTGAGGAATTGGACCAATTCATTTATAATTTTTTGGGGTCTAAAATAGACTAATTTTAATGATTTGAACCGTTTATTTTATTGTTCAAAATATATATATTATATTATAAAAAATAAAATTAATCGGATATCAGTAACTATTTTAACAAATTACATATGTGTTCATAAAATGAATAATAAAATAGAAAGTACAGTTTAGTTTTATTAACGCAAACGTAATTTGTTAAGGTAGTTATCGATATCCAATCAACTTAATTTTTTACAATAATAATATATATACTTAAAATAAAAAAATAAACTATTCAGATTATCAAAATAAATCAATTTTTGAGCTTAAAAAAAATCCAACTAAATCGGTCCAATCCCTCGTGCGACTGAAGAGAAGCAAAACTCATTTCTGTGTATCTTTTTTTTTTTTTTTTTTTTTTCTCTTAGTGGATAAAGGTTAGCCAACCCACCATCTCACTTTTCTGGCTATTCACGAGGACACTTGGAACCAATGAGTGGTTTGATTCACTAAGTGGGTTGTGCCTCATCTTTCTCAAGTGAAACCCATGATTTGTCTACTTAAAAAAGTCATTTTCCCATCTTCATTTTTTTAATTTTTATGTAGAGTGCAGGCCAAACTTTGATTTTCAAATAAAAAAGTCTGAGAACACATAACTAGTTTGTGTTTGAACTAGTTTTTTTTTTAATTTTTTAATTTTTTGCCTTTTTTTTTTTTGTAAAAAAGTATATATAAAAATATGTAGAAAAATCCAACTGAGACAAAATAAGTGAGCTTTTTAAGAGGCTTTTATACAAAAAAAAATCTCTCAAAAAAAGCTAAGCCAAATCACATAATCAATTACCGAAGTCGAGATGTTATTGATAAATGTATGTATAATAAGTTATTAAGTTTTGTGCAAAACTTATTTTTAATTTTAAGACTTTAAATTCTATAATTGGTCTGTAAATTATTTGTGTTTGTACTAAAATTGATTTAAAATTATTAGAGGTGGACGTAAGTTGGTCATTAAAAAAATAAAAACCCAATATTAGATTCACTAAGTGGGTTATGGGTGATGTTTCTCAAGTGCAACCCATGATTTGTCTACTTAAAAAAGTCCTTTACCCTTTTTTATTTTTATTTTTATTTTTCATCCTGAGTGGAGCCAAACTTTGATTTTCAAACAAAAAAAGTTTATTACTGAAGTCAAGATCTTATGGTAAATATATATAATTAATTTTTTTAGTTCCGTGCAAAACAAATTTTTAACGTTAAGACTTTAAATTTTGTGATTGGTTTGTAGATTGTTTATGTGTTTGTACTAGAATTATGTTTAAATTATTAGTGCTGCGTGCGAGTTGAATTTGGTTTGATTTTAAATTAAATATAAAATTGAACTAATGTTGATCGGTTTTTTTTTATAATTCAAAATTTATATTAATCATTAGTAGAATTAAATCAAACCAATCCAATAAAAATAGAGTTAATTCGGTGTGAAATCAAAATTCCATCTATTATTAAAAAAGTAATACATAATTCATTCCAAGCAACTTTCTTAAAACAAATAACTTGTGATTTTTAAATGGTATTTGAACTGAATTTTATAAAAATATAATTTGATGAAGTTATATAATATAATTGCAACTCTAGTAAGCACCAAAAATTCAGATGAAGGACAAGTACACCAATTTAAATATGAAATTCTTAATAAATTGATTGTAATCGAAAATTTAATGAAAACAAGAAAGGAATTAATGAAAAAGTCAGAAAACTTAATTTTTTTAAGTTCTGAATTGATCTTTATATATACATAAAATTGGGTATTTATGATTCTCGGAATTATTCGAATTAATTTCAGTTTAACTCAAGAACGGAACTAATATTATCAATTTATATGATTTTGGACCCAAAATCTAATCAATAGCTTTAAAAATCAACTCAATCGGATTAGTTTGATTTGCGGTTATTATGGGTTTTTTGTTTACCCCAGAAAATTATAGTGCTTGATAATAATATAACAACTTGGGGTTTTTGTAAGGTTTTTTTTAGGGGGGAGATAGTGACGATCCTCTCCCCTCGGATCATCCGTTATTTTTTTCTTTCCTTTTTCTTTCTGTTTTTCTATTTTCTTATTTATCAAGAATTTTTTCTCTTATTTCTCTGTTTTTTCTTTTAATTTCAATTTTTATTCTCGGTAGTTTTTTCGTTTTTCTCTTAGCGTTTTTTTTCTTTGGACGACCGAATGACTATCGCCTATTAGGGATGAAACCATTTTGATCATCTACTGGCGACGAAGCCATTTTGATCTAGCAAGCTTCTATTTTTCAGTGACAAATCTCAATACCTTTGACGCAGAAGTAGAAACGTTACTCCTCCACCATCTTTTAAGATCTGGTTTCAAATTTGTTTGCAAACTATAGTCTGACGTCATTTACTGTGTTGTATCACGCTAAGTGAAATGTTAACCTCGTAAAACAGACGTGCATTCAATAATTGTTTTTGAAGAAGGTTGTAAAATAGTAACATATAAGGCTATTTTTTTATCTTTTTTGTTTTATGTAATGTTAGATCCTTCTCGTATAGGAGTTTGCATTCTCTTGCGTAGAGTTTGATTGTAAAGGTTTTTTGCTCATTTTTAGAGCAGTTTTATCTGTTTTATTTATGTTGATGTACTCTAATTTGTTTAATTTATTATCGATCAGAATTTTTTTGAGCCTATAGTAACTCTTTCCTGATAAAAAAAAAGGGTTCCTAAAACAAATTTTAAATAATTAAGAACACTTATCATTGTATCTCATAATTTTGAACATGTCAGTACTAAATAATTTTAAGATTTTCTATATAAAATGTTGTTCGTGTCTGGTCATACATCCAATAGAAAGAGAAACGCGTGCTCCTTCCGAATTATCATATAATTAGGGTATCCTTCAATTCATATTTTGGTGGTGTTTGTCATAGCTAGTACAAAATAGTTATTATTATTTTTTTTTTTTAAACTTTTTTTTAATATTTTGATATAATTTATTTACTTTTTTTATTCTTATTTTGTTTGATTCTTATTTTGTCAGGAGTAATCTAAAAAGTAAAAAAATCTTAAATCAAAGTTAAAAAGATTTACTAAGACTGAAAAAAACTATGTTTTGTGGTTAAAAATAGCTATTTTTTTGCCATTTTTTGAATATTTTATTATTTTCTGCCTAAAATTTTTTACATTTTCAACTTCTTATGATGTGAGTAATTAAAAAAATAAAAGTTCAGATAAATTTTTAAAAAATTATTAAAAATAAGAAAAATCAATTTCATAAAATTTTTGACAAAAACACCCTCTTTTGAATTATCAAAATCTCTAAATTGGTAGAAATCTTTTTCACATCAGAATTCTTTAAATTTTAAATAATAAAATTAAAAAATTAATCTTAAATATTTAAAGTAGTGTCGGTTTTGTTTTTCATCCATCATAAGAATTTTTAATGCGCGAGATCTAATTTTAACGCACAAGGTTCAATTAGATCCTAAAACAGATACATTTATCTGTGTATTTTTTAAAATATAAATAAACATATAGATAAATTTATCTGTCTTGCACAAATAAGTCTACAGATAAATTTATCTATATAAAGAATATTGTGTCTTTTCAAAATACGTATAAAGTACATAGATAAATTTATCTATTTTGTATAAATAAGCAGACAAATAAATTCATTTGTCAAATTGTGCTTATTTTATTAAACAGATAAATTTATCAGTATAGCAAATTTTGTTTGTTTCACGAAACAGATAAATTTATCTGTTTAAAATTTATATGTGTTTGAAGGAACAGATAAATTTATCTGTCTAACATTTGTGCTTATTTGAATTAACAGATAAATTTATCTGGTATAATATTTGTCAATGTTAGAAAGGAACAGATCAATTTATCTATTTAGCAAGTTGTGCTTGTTTTACGAAACAGAAAACTTATATTTGATTGAAAGAACATATAAATTAACTATTTAGCACTTGTACTTATTTGAATTAACAGATAAATTTATCTTTTCAACATTTGTCAATACTAGAAAGGAACGACAAATAATTTTATCTGTATGTATTACATATAAATTTATCTATATTATAAGCGATTGAAACTTGCATATTAAAAAATTTTATTAATAAATCTTGCGCATTAAAAATTTTTTTTAAAAAAACTTTTAGTTAAAAGTCCCTAATAAAATTCAATGATGATATGAAAAAAAAAAAACTTCCCAATCACGAAAATTGGATGAGTGGTTCTCTAAAAGAATTGCACTAAACCGAAAAGTTGAAAAATGCAACGGTTGCAAGTCACCTTCATAAGACATGCATGACTTCCTTTCTCTCCTCTCTTTTAAAAAATTATTTGATATTTTTAGAAATTGTGATTTGACTAGAAATTATATTTATTAGATTTATTTAGGAATACATCCCATTTAAACACTAATAATTCAATAAGTTTCATGTTGCCTAATTATACCAAAAATGCCCCGAATATATCATAACGAAAGGAGAAAAGAGATTAGATAGAGAAGAAGAAGAATAAAGAAGAGACACAGAAATACATAAATTAATATTTATTTATTTATTTTTGATTGAGAAAAAAGTACTAATTCTAAATATAATTTTGACTAACAATAGATAGAAGAAAAAAGTATATCGACAGAAATAAAAGAGTTCTAATAAAGAGTAAAGAGTTCTCACAAAAAAAAAGAAAAAGAACTTTAACAAAAAAAGAACATCAAATCTCCGAACACAAACTCTGATGAGAGTAGGACCCAGGATTACATTAAAAAAACAACAAAAAACAATCTCATATGCTATTGCTTCGTAACTTTTTTCAAAAGAATTATTATCTTCACTTCTGTTTTATAAGATTGACGTTTCTTGATCAGAGATGATCTTTCAATATGATAAAACACAATAAATGGAGTCAGTCTATAATTTGCAAACAGATCTTAAACCAAATCTAAGAAAATAGTGGCAGAGTAATGTTTCACTTCTGCACTAAAGACACCAAGATTTATTGTCGGAAAAATAAAGTAAACTGTTTGATCAAGCAATATTGTAAATTGTTTGATCAAGCAATATTTGTTTTAAGAAAATAAACGGTGTCATTTATTTATTTATTTATTTTTTTTCAAAAAAATAATTTTTTTAAGTACCTAACGATATTTGATTAGTTTAATTTTTTTACATGAATGATTTATTCAATACCCTACAAGATAAATAATTTCAATCGTTAAATTATAATCGAGACAGACCACATTAATTCAAATAAAAAATAAAATTTTATAATAACAAAATACCCTGAGATATTAAAAAAAAAAAAACTTAATAATAACCAAACTAAAAGGCTTCTTAACCCTAAAGAATACCACATACCACTCCACGATTTCATTGGATATAAATGGAGAGACAATAAATGCCGCTTTCATTATAGTTGAGAAGGTCATATCTATATCGGTCACGAGCACGTGTAATTTTTGGAATTAAATTTTTAATTTTTAATTTTTAATTTTTTATTTAATGAAAAATTAAAAATATTTCAATAAGTTTAAACCGTCCACGTGGCCTAACACTTTCCCCTACACTGATTTGAAAAGGAAAAGGCTCCGCTTCCATTGGGCCCTTGATTATAACTTCTGGTTATAGTTTTTAAGTCTAAACAATAAATACAAATTTTATTATTTAAAATTTATAAATTTAATAAAAATACTTATAACTTCTATTTAAAATTATAATTATATTTTTTAATTATAATATATTGTTGGCTTTTAATATTCTAAAAACAATAATATGTTGGTTTTACGAAACCAAGATAGCAACAATATGCAGTAAAAATAATCACAACAATTTGAAATTAAAAAATCCAGAACACAAACAGAATTTATGGAATCTATTTTATTTATGTAAAAATTTTAATGACTGAAAAAGATAAAACTAAACGTATAAACAGTTTTATAAAAAAATTTATAACATGAAAAAAAATAAAACACTATTTTGTAAAACAGTGGCAGAAAACCAAAAACATTTTAAAATTTAATTTGGATATACAATGACAGAAAGAAATCAAAACTAAAACATAGATATGGAGACAAAATACTAAAATAGAAACAAACTTTGTTAACGAAAAACAGGATATAATTAATCGCTTCTTTAAGAGCATAATGAATTAAATCTTACAGAACAGAACATATGCAAAATAGTACAATCGCGTCCAACGTTAGACGTTGTCTCATCACAGTAGTCTACACACAGCAAACTAAAGCCTGTGCCAAACTTCGCCGGAGATGATGACCGAAAATACAGAAGCAGAAAGGCGGTAGCAACTTGGGAAATAAGATACTTAAATGGAATGAGAGGCAGCCTTTAAATAGGTGTTGATGGCGACTGTTCAAATTAAACCGAACTGACGCCAAATCGATTTGGCCGCCCAACAGGTGTGAATCGATTTGACTCCCAACGGTCCCAAATCGAACTCTCCAACGGTTCGGTAACGGTAATGATAACTTCAAAATTTAAATGATTAATATTTAAATTTAAAAATTTATTTAAATAAAATTTTTGTAAAAAGATAAGGGTCGACCTGAACCCACGACTCACGGACCCGAGCTCGGCACGATTGGCCAGTCGGTCAAATAGGCGGGCGACGGCGTGTGCGTGAGGTTTGGGTTAAATCCACATTTTGGTAGGTTCTCCCCCCTACCACAAAATTAATCGTTGCTTTAAGAGCAGAACAAATTAAATCTTACAAAATAGAACAAATGCAAAACAGTGCAATCGAGTCCAACGTTGGACATTGTTTCCTTATAGCAATTTGCACACACAACAAACCAAAGCCTGTATCGAACTTCGCCAGAGATGATGATCAGAAATATATGTAAAAATAGAACAACGGTAGTAATGCGAGAAAAGGGATATTTAAATGGGATGAGATGCAGCCTTTAAATAGGCGTTGATGGCGACTGCTCGGATTAAACCAAATTGATGCCAAACCAGATCGGCCGTCCAACAGGCGTGAATTGATTTGACTTTCAACTGTCTCAAACTGAATTTTAGCCACACTTGGTTTATATAAGCCACCCACCCAATACTCTCCCAACTAATGTGAGATTGGGCAAAGTTACATTATTTTGCTAATTTCAATGACATACTTTTAGAGTCAATTTTTTATTCATCTATTAATGGTTTTGAATGCCATAAAATCCATGATTACTCTATTCATGAAAATAAATAAATTAAAACTTAAAATTATCTAAAAATATTAATTCAACAAAAAAATATTTAACTTCAAAATTAGCTAAAAATTATATTTCAAATTATTTAAAACCCATATTTTCCAACATATATAAATTCAAAAGTTCAATTATATCAAACACCCACATTATAAATTAAACTTGTTTTCAATCAAGGAGGCCTCCCACACTCATTTGTGATTGTTAACAACTTAGAATTATGGTACGCCGTAAGAGATATATACAAGTTAACAACTTAGAATTTATATTTTTTTATTTTTTAAAAATACTATATAAATAATATCGTATAATATTTCAAAATACTTGATAACAATTTTCATTCAAGTGTGATAGTTATACTTGGCCAATGAGCTTTTTAAAAGGTTTTTTTCAAAAAATAGATATACATTGAAAATAGTTAGTCAAATAATTTTTTTTATATACCTAAACCGGCCTTGTTCTTTAAAAGATTTATCTCTGTGTTTTGGTATTACATTAGTTTCACTGTGTAAGAACTTTAAATCATTCGCTAAAATCTCAATTTTTTAAAGCATAAATGATTTGCTTGTTCCAAATTGATATGAACTAGCACTCTAATTGTTTCGGCGAGAAAACTTTTCTTAGAAAAAACATTATTTGCAAAAATTTATTTTTTATAAAAAATAAATTTTTTATATTTGATTATAACTTTAAAAATAATAAAAAAATAATAATAATGATGATGAAAGAGAAGAAAAGGGTAAGAATAGTAGTAGCAAGGTTGATAGAGTAATAGTAATAGCAATAGCGTGATAGTAGTGTTTCTGTGTTGCCGGCTAATATTGTTAGTACTGTGGTAGTGGAGTAATGATAATAATGGTATGATATTTGTATCCCAGTTGATTTAGAAGTATTTTTTATATTTTAGAAATAAAAAATATTTTATGTCAAAATTAACTTATTTTTTATTTATTAAAAATATATATTTTTTTAAATTTTCATTTTTATCGTACTAAATACTAAAAAAAATATAGGCGTTTCAGTCCCATCAAATAAAATGGCCCAACACAGGTTACGAAGTTAAATTCATTAGTCGTTTAAGCCTGGATTAACTTATTTTTGTAATTTTTTAATTTAAAAATTAAAAAAAAATTAATTAGTTTAATCTATTAAGTTTTTTTTTTTTTACTTTTTCTATATGATTTGACATTAATTTTTTTTATAAAAAAAGCTAAAAAATCTAAAAATTACTAAAAAAAAACTAGTCTAAATACAGACTAAGTCTTATTGTTGTCTTTTTTTAATAATATTTTAAAATTAAAAAAAATTTACGGAAAGAAGTATTTATTATTCACTGTTTAGTTGATAGTGGTTAGCAATACCTAACTTAAAAAATAAGTTTTACTCTAACCATTTTTCAGATTTTAATACACACTTAAGTTAACGTTTGTATTTATTGTTTTATATTTTAATTTTAAAGTTTGGGTAAATTACACTAATCTTTTTTAAGATTCACGAAAATATCAATCACATCTTCTGTAATTTTTAAAATGTCACTAACCTCTCACCACGTTTAATTTTTACATCAAATTAGTTTAACCATTAAATTTTCATTATTACTTCAACGAAAACCACAAGAACTCACCAAAACCAAAAGGGAAGAGAGGTTAGGGTAGGGAGAGAAAGGCAAAAAAAAGAGAGAAAAAAAAGCCCTAGTTTTAATGGATTTTTTGTGCAGCGCTTGGACTTTTTTTTGCTTTCTCTTTCAACCTTAACCTTCCCTCTCCTCTCGTCTTGGACCATTTTGCTGATTTTCGTTAAAGTAGTAACGAAAAATTATTGATTAAACTAATTTGATGCAAAAGTTAAATCTGATGGGAGGTTAGTAACATTTTAAAAACCACATGGGAGGTGGTTGATGTTTTCGTAAATCTCAGGAGAGGTCAGTATAATATACCCTTAAAGTTTTTTCATAAATTGTAAATAAAAATATATTTGATAATTATTTTAAGTTTGAAAAATTATAAATAATTTTCAAAATTTATTAAATTATTGTATAAAATAAAAACATATTTTTATTTATTTTGTAAACAAGTTTACATTTTCTCGTTTCTCCTCTACTACTTCCAAATATTCCTACATCTTGCTTCCTACCATCATCTTCGGCTATTACCCCTCCTACCAGCTGCCACTTGATTTACCCAACGTTGTCGTTAGCAACATTAATTTATCGCCACCACTTTCGGCCATTATATGTAGCCATCGATTAGCTATCACCTTCACCCCAACACTCAACACGTCAATGTATCACCTCTACCTAATTGGTCACCTTCTTAATTTACCCACCAATTCTTTACATGAGTTACCACCTCCACCCAACATATTTTCTATTGATTGTCATCGACGTCACCTTAATTTACCCACCAACGACTTCCCACATATTTTCTATTGATTGCCATCTCTACCAGTCGATCATCTTCAGCCACCTTACTTTCGACTACAATCATCATCGCCACTTTTAACTATCATTTGTTATGATTTTGTTTACTTTTATTCACTATATTAGACCGTTGGTGATCATATTTGCACCTAGTCTTCTATTTCTCAATGCCACAATTTTACCCCTATCAATAATTATCGTGCAACTAACTTCGATCGCTACCACTTATCACCCCACATTCGAACTATAAGCATTACTACATTTGATTGTCCTCTTGGGTTAGTCTCCTCCCACAAGCAGGCAGTCTCCTCCCACAAGCAGGCGCCTCTAGCCATCCCTTACCTATGTTAAATTAAAAATTTATAAAAATATAGTTGACAGACGTGTTATTTTTATTTTTATTTTTATTTTTATTTTTAGAAAAATAAATAAAAATAATAATTTTTTTTTATTGGAAATGAAAAACGTACAACTATAAATTTTACCAAATGGGGCCATAGCGTTCCATTATTTTGAAAATTTCTAAAACTTTATTTTGAAACTCTTTTTAAAATTTTATGTTGTGGAAAAATATTTTTCTAATTGTAATTGCACGAGTTGGTTTTGGGGTGATTTTCTTTTTTGGTTACATCGCCGGTCACAATTCTTGGGGGATAAGGTTTGAACCCATGACGTGGTGATCTTGCTATAAAGTACTCTTGGGAAAAATGATAAGTTCGGTTTTGGAGTGATTTTAAATAATGGTATTTTCTGTTTAATTTTAAATTAAATAAAAAATTAAATTATTTTGAATAATTTTAAAAATTTAATAATCGAATCTGAATAGTGAGTACTATGTACCTGAATCAATAAGTGACGACTCCTACACTTTGGAACTGCAATTCTTAGACTAATTATGTGGAGACGCAGATAAAATTTTTAATTAATTTATTAATGTAATTAAATTAAGGAGAATGGTTTCTGAAGACAAATATTGTATTTGACTTGAGTGGATTTTTCCTGATATTAATTTTTGATTAAATTCATGATGATAGAAAATCTTAATAACTTAATCAAATTTTGTTTTTAAATTAAATTGGGAAAATTTAAACAAAGTTGGTTTTTAATATATTAATCTATGTTTATATCACTAATGGAAACCTTCTAAAAGTTGCAAGAAAAGGACAACCAAAAAATATAAAATAAATCTACGTATAGTGTCTATTCAACCGCCTTTCCACCTTTCCACGTAGAGTACATACTCATTAAATGTGACAGTTGCTATTTCCATGTGAATTACTAATGAGACTGCTGCTGCTCCTCACGTGAGAACTTTTAAACTCTAAAATTCCCAAATTAAGTTCTATTCCCTAGTAACTCATTTGAAGACTATCAAATTCAACTCGTCAATCAAAATTGAATTTTCTTTGAACAAGATTAAACCCGTTATTTGAAGAAGATCTAACTTGTCAATCAAAAATTCAAGATTTGATAAAATTTTTAGATTTTCTTCTTTTAAATTTGGTATTTTTTAAACTTTTATTTTATATTGTTGTAAGTCTTTATAATTTTTACTATATCTTTTAAACTTTTTGGATTATGAATTAATTAATTTTGATTAATTAAAAGACTTTGAGAACAAAATATTTGTACATGTTACTACTACTACTACTACTACTACTACTATTTGATGAGAGTGCAATTTACTTGATGAGAATGTAATTTATTTACTATGAATAATTTGTTTACAAAATAATTTGTTTTACGCATATTATTACATGGAATGTATTATCCATTCATTATTATAAAATTATAGTGATAGATCATTTAATCTGGTGTTACAATCTATGTTATAAATTGTGCGTGGTACAAACTATTTGGACTTGTTTGGCACAATTATGACCAGGTAAACTGGCTAAATACTGATGACCCCAAACAGAGTATGGACCGGACTACTCGTCGCCGGACTCACCGGATGCTCATTACTCTGCCGCCGAACACCTGCAACTACCAAGAACGCCGTTAGAGCCTACCGGCCGGTTATGACCGGGAGGCACTCCAACGCTTAAGTTAGAGATCTCTCTGAGAGGTTTCTAAGCAAGAGCTTTGGGGTTCAGAATTGCGCACTTGGTGGCTTGGGGTGCCTCTCTTTTATAGGGGTCGAAACTAATGGAGGCTGAATCCTCTTAGGATTCTACCTTCTATTAGTTAGGAATTGTTTTCTATCCTGTAGATATAATTTGTTTCCATCCTTAGGATTTGACTATGATTTGTTTCCATCTTGCATATCCGATTGAATCTCATACAAGATGGAAACTTATCTTTCCATTGTCCTCCGACTTGGGCTTCATTGGTCCGGGCTACTTTTGCCTGGGATGGGCCGAACTTGTATGGACCTATCAACTGATGGTCTGGGCTTCTTCGAGTGTTGGGCCAGTGCATTTCGGGCTGGCATCCCTCCTAGGGTCCTGGTCCCATTTAATTGGGTTAGGCTTGAGGCCCATTAGTTTTGTCCTACCTCAACTGCCCCCAGCTCTGGTACTTGCTCGGTTGGATTGCTCGGTGAAGGGCCAGAGTTTTGTATCCTTGTTCGGTTGATGTTCATGCGGTCGAGCTGCTCAGGATGTGAATTGAGGGATGGAGCTCAAAACGGTGATCCATTGTTCGGTGACCTCTACTCGGTTCTTCGGGTGGATGTTTAGTTGCCCTGACCTCTTGAGCTGCCCTCATGAATAATGACAGCTGGTCTCGAGCCTTGCGCTACTGACGTTGCGTGTACTGGTTGGGCTACTGAGGAGGCATGCGTCGTTTCAGGCAACGATGCAATGATTACGGACGGCGCATTAAATGCACCGGTCTTTTCAAATGTGACAGGTATAAAAACCCATTTGGATGGTTTTTCTCACTTTTTACCATTTCTGGACTTGCTCTCTGAAAGTTGTTCTTGTGATTTTCGGCTTACTGTACTCCTACCTCCGGCGACGTATTTTTCCAGAAATCGGTGACCTTCCGTCGTTGCAATAACTTGTAAGCCTTTCGCATTTCTTTTGGCTACTCTTTCGCTGCTTCAGTTTTCCTTCGTTTCTTTCCTCTCCTTCTTTTGTTTTCATTTTTCCCAAAAATGGGCAAACTCGGAAAGATTGTATCGATGCTGGCGGCCATGCGCGAATTCCGGCATCGATACAACATTTCGGAGGACGTTAGCATCACTCTGGCTAATCCCAGAGATTCCCGAGAAGGGAACTGAGAGAAGCTCCCCCTTTCACTTGTAGCCACAGTGGAAGGAGGAGTTCGATTTCTCGTGCACCCTCTTCTTCGGCGAGTTCTTTGGCATTACCGGGTAAGCCCCATGCAAGGCTCTTCAAACGTATTCAGAGTAGTCATGGGGGTTGTAGAACTAAACCGTATTCTGGGTACCAATCTCGGTATCTGGGATATTGTTTATTGCTACAACATGGTGAAGCATTTCTCGGGGTCGTACTACCTGAAGGCGAAGAGGGTGGCTGAAAAACTTGTCATTGAGTTGTCGGACTCCGGTAAGGATGCCGACGATGACTTCCTATACATCACGGGGAACTTCGAGTTCGGTCCCGAAAAAGAGCAAGACATCTTCACCATCCCACGAAAGGACGGACTGGGACCTGGTAGGTTCCCCCCCACTTGTTTGTCTTTATGTCTAGCTTGCTTTGTTTACTTATGTATCTCCCGAGTTTTCATTTCCTCTTTGTTCGGTTCAGGTGCTATCGCGAACAATCTATCCCGAGGGCCCCTCCCCAAAGTACACTTAGAAGACTTGAAGAAAGTCTGGGAATACAAAGGACTCCCCGAATAGAGAGGCCTTGGGAGAGCATCGCACATCTTGCTGAAGTACATCCCGATGTACCGAAGCTTCATAAGACTAAACACCTCCGAAGTCCAGATTACAGCCGAGGCATCCGCTCCAGTCAACGCTCCAGAGGTCGTGATACTGTCGTTTGTTCGAGCAGAGAGGCAGGTGACCATCCCCCAACCACCATTGTTCGGTGATGAGCCCGGCCCCTCATCCCCGGGCTATACGATCATTTCATCATCTTCCTCCATCGATTCTTCAATTTTTTATGAGATCGCCGACATGGCGCAGAAGAAAGCTCCTACAGCTGACCTGAGCCAATTCCTGACGCTTTGTGGGCCAAAGAGGAAGGTGACCTCATCATTCGCTGCCCCAACTAGCCTTACATCCGAGCTTGCGAGGGACGCTGCCCAAGTTCTGAAGGTGGCCTCTCCTCCTCCTCAGAAGAAACTAAGAAGGGCTGGAGCTTCCTCGCCCAAGGAGAAGGACGTGGAGAAGGAAAGGGGAAGGGAGAAGGAGAAAGGGCAGAAGGAGAAGGAGGGGAAAGAAAGGGCAAGGCGATAGTTGAGCCCTCCGGGGGTGCCGAGCAATGGGCCCCCGACTTGAAGAAGGGTTACCGTTTGATCACCGTAGATGACCATGCAAAGTCCCCCGAAACCGCCTTTGGGCTATCGAAGGCCCTTATGCTGCCTGGTGATATGGAGGAGGCAAGAAGGCTCCCTCATGAGCAGTTGGTCAAATCCTCCATCCGCCACTCATCCAGGTACTAGCTCGGAACCTCTTGTTCGGTGACTTTATTACCTTCACTTAGTGACATTCCCCTTTGCTTTTCCTGTGTGTAGGGTCTTCAACGCAAGGTAGCAGCGATGGAAAGACTGGAGGAGAGAGAGATAGAGCTGGCATGGCTATGTGAAAAGAACAAGCAGTACCTCCAAAAGATGTCCGAAATGGAGGCCAACATTAGGGCTAAGGATAAGCTGCTTGGTGCTGCCCACGCTCGTCTCTTCGAGCTGGAAGTTTCGGAGATTGCCTTGAAGAGCCGACTGAAGGAGAAGGAAGAGTCCTTGGTCAATACCGTTGCCCTCCTAGGAACAACTGAAGCCGAGCTAGATATGACCAAGAAGGAAGCTTCGAAGGCTTACTCGGCTGGGGTTGCTGAGGCTACGAAAGATTACAAAGCCCAAATTCCTATGCTTCAAGTCCTCATCTTTGGATATGCTTGGGAAGCAGCTCTGAAGGCCGTAAGTGTTGTAGAATCCTCCTCTCTGTATGTCGAAGTACCCCTACCTAGCAAGCAGTCCGGTGAGGAGGCTTTAGAGGAGGCTGAGGAGATACTGACGAGGTGGCGCCTGCCGAAGTACCCGAAGACGTCTCTACTGCTGTCGAAGAAATGGGGACCCTGGTGGAGACCACGGAAGACTTCCTCGCTGCTCCTTGAGGATATTCGCTGCTCCTTGAGGATATTCTCTGCTCTTCTCTTTCCATTTGTTTTTAAACTATCTCTGTACCGTCCTTCGGGATTTCTCCTTGTAGCTTTCAGGGTTCTAGTCCCTCCCTTTATTAATGAAAAGAAACTTTTCACTTTGTCTTGACTTTCATACTTGTATTATCTCTGATTGGCTTTCGTACTGATGGCCTTAATATTTCGGACATACTTCAACACTTGGCTTTTTTAGGCTTTTTTAGGCTAGAATTTCCTAAATGTGAAAGTATCATCCACACTAATGGCTTAATCAATTCGGATTATCTTCGAAATTAGCCTTATTAGGCTTGAATATCCTAGGTATGGGATTAACGTCCATACTAAGGGTTAGGGTAGTTCGGATAAACTTCGAACTCGGCATTTTTAGGCTTAACCTTTCAAAGTATGAGATTAACATCTATACTAAGGGCATAATGAGCTCGGATGATCATCGAACTCAGCCTTTTGAGGCTTAATCTTCCTAAGTATGGGATTATCATCCATACTAAGGGCTAGATGAGTTCTGATAATCATTGAATCCAGCCTTTTGAGGCATAATCATCATAAGTATGGATTTAACGTCCATACTAAGGGAATAAGTAGTTCGGATAAATATCGAACCCAGCCATTTGAGGCATAATCATCATAAGTATGGGATTAACGTCCATACTAAGGGAATAAGTAGTTCGGATAAACATCGAACCCAGCCTTTCGAGGCATAATCATCATAAGTATGGGATTAACGTCCATACTAAGGGAATAAGTAGTTCGGATAAATATCGAACTTGGGTTGTTGAAGAAGTTCACCATGCTTTTCCTTCACCATGCTCTCCGTACTTGCTGTATGCCCCTCAAGTTTTTGTCAAGGATGTCAATTGATAAAAACTTTTAAGAGTGAAAAAGCTCATGCCGAACAGCGGCGTTTTATTGTAAATAATAAAAAATTACAAGAAATTAAAAGACTAAAAGTAAAATTTGCGGAGATTGTTAGCGTTCCATGGCCCGGGGACTGCTTCCCATTCATGTCTTCAAGGTGGTATGCCCCAGTGCCACCCTTTGAGGTAACCTTGTACGGACCCTCCCAGTTTGGGCCCAACTTCCCCTGCACAGGATCCTTCATATGGCCGAGCACCTTCCTCAGCACAAGATCTCCTACGCCGAACTCACGGTGCTTCACCCTCTCATTGTATGCTTTTGCAAGGATCTGCTGGTAGGCTGCCAATTTAATAGTAGCCATTGATCTTCGTTCTTCGGCTAAATCCAGGTCCAAAGTCATTGCTCTATTATTTACTTCGGACCTACTTACCTCTGTTCGGATAGTAGGCAACCCAACCTCTAATGGTATGACTGCCTCTACCCCATAAGCCAAGGAGAAGAGGGTTTCACCGGTAGACCTCCTTGGAGTTGTTCGGTAAGTCCATAGAACTGAGGGTAGTTCTTTGACCCATCTTCTTTTGGCGGCATCCAGCCTCTTCTTGAGTCCGTCAACGATGGTCTTGTTTGTGGCCTC
>JAOTRH010467069.1:0-27561 GCA_034768845.1 Heliamphora exappendiculata | reverse complement strand
ATTACCTCGGGGTCTATCCCAGGCATTTCGTATGGTGTCCATGCGAAGACCTCCTTGTTCTCCTTTAAAAATTCGACAAGTTTGGTCTCCTCTTGTTCGGAATGCTTGTTCCGAGCAAGAAGAATCGATCTGGGTCCTCTGGATTGATAACTACCTTCTTGAGGTCCTCCACCACCTTCTTCTCGGCTGTTCGGCTGGTCGTAGATCGTAGGGCTATCTTCCACTTCGACAATCCTAACTTTCGAATATTATTCGGGGCTTTTCAATGTTTCCAGGAACTGCCTTACCGCGTGTTGGTCTCCTCTGATCTCAACTACTTATTGGCCCACTTAGAACTTCAAGGATTGGTGGTAGATTAAAGGTACAACACCCAAGCTATGGATCCATGTCCTTCCTACAATAGCATTATAGGTAGATAGTTGGTTAACAACGAGGAATTTAGTACTTACAGTCGCAGGGCCTGCCTTTACTGGCACAGTGATCCTTCCAATCGGCCATACTAGGTCCGTGCCAATACCGATCAGAGGCATCATGCACCTCATGAGCGCCGAGTCTTTCAATCTCATCTTCTGAAACATGCTGTAATACATGATATCCACCGAGCTTCTTTGGTCTACTAGCACTCGCATTACGTCGAGGTTGGCAATGCGCAGTGTTAGTACGCCAGGGCATCATTGTGGGGTTGATGTATCCCTCCAAGGTTTTCTTCGGAGAAGCTGATCCCCTTGGGGCCTTGACTAGAGTCTCTCTTTGTTCTCATTCGCTTGCCCTCATCCACCTTCATAGCGTGAGCAATGGTCCTGGCATGGTGCCGAATTGTCGATCTAGTTATTGGTTCGGCTGTGCCATGGATCATCTTTACAACACCAAGTGGTTGGTCTCCTCGTTCGGCCATCTGGTCTTGTTCACGGTTCCCTCCTTCCTAAGCAGTCTTCTCCATGTCGACGAATTCAAGAAAATGTCCTGCTCGGACTAAGTCCTCTAAGTGTCTCTTCAGGGTTCTGCATTCCCCAGTTAGGTGGCCGTGATCTCGGTGATAGTGACATTTTTTTCTTATGATCTCTTCTGCTCGGGTCTCCCATCAATTTTGGTGGTCACTGAAAATAGGGCTTGTCCTTAATCTGGTATAGGAGCTTATGCAGAGATTCCTTGAAAGTCATTTGCATGGCCTGGAAAGCCTCCGACTCCTTCTTTTCCTGGGGTGGCTTCTTGGACTTCTGATCTTTTTGGCCCTTATCATTCTTCTTAGGTTGCTTTACCGAGACAACACTTTTCTCGGCCCGACTTATGTCTTCTTCCACCTTTGCTGTTGTTCTATCTTTACCATTAACTCGGACATTGTGGTAACGACCTTTTTGGTGAGGGACTGTCTTAAGCGACTTAGGGGAGGTTGCCCGATCACGAAAGATGCAATTGCGAGTTACTTGCTGCAGCCTTCAATATCGTTGTAAGCCTCCCAATACCGCCGAGCATACTCCCGAATTATTTCTCCATCACTCTTTCGTAGGCCCAGTAGTGTGTCAAAACTCTTCGGCTGCCTGCTGTTACTTATGAACCGAGCAGTGAAGGACTCAGCCAGTTGTTGTTAGTTCATTATGGGCCGGGGTGGTAACTTGTGAAACCAACTAAGGGCTGTCTCTCCCAGGCTAGATGGGAACATGCGGCAAAGGAGCGCGCTATTACCGCTTTAGAGCGCCATAGCTTGTCTGTATTGCCGAACATGGCTTACTGGATCTATCTTCCCGTCATACATCTCAAACTTGGGTGGAAAAAACTTGTGTGGTGGATTAGCATTTTCTAAGACTTTGGCCAATGGTGACACCGAGATCTGTTCAAGAGCTCTTCTTTCCACGTCTTGGGCTGTTCGGCCACTACTGTGCTGCAACTGGGAGTCCATCCTCCGTTCCAACCATAGTCGTAGGTCTTAGTTTGGATCCAGTTCGGTCAAAGCAACTCTGTCATGGCTCGACCGAACTGACTCCGTTTTGATGGTTTTAGAACTTCTGAGGCTTACCACAGGTTCTCTGTGCCTCCACCTCTGAGGGTGGCTCAAACTGTAGGACTCCGGGTTCTGTTCAGTATTCTCGTGACCGGGGCTGTCTCTTCGCCTCACACGTGGTTCCCTTCGAGCCTCCTGCCTCTGGATCAGTCGTCGTAGTTCATCGATCTCTTGATCGCGCTGCTCTATTCTCTTCTCAGATTGTTGATGATCCTATCGCGTCTGGCCAATTTTTCCTCCAATCTCCCTCTATCTCTTGAAGAGGGGGGACGGTCTTTCTCCCCTGGAACTTGTGGTTGAGTAGCACAACTTCCTCCCATTGTGGGAAGCATCATCCCTTCGCCTTCGTACCTCTGAAAGGACTCTGGGGGCCCTTGGCCTATCTGGAATAGCAGGGATGGATCTTTGGGAAATATCGTCCCTGGTGCGGCTTCCAGTGAATCTAGTCAAAGTGTGGCTCATGATTCCGTTGGTTCGAGATCGTCATTCCTACAGACGGCGCCAAATTGTGCGCAGTACAAACTATTTGGGCTTGTTCGGCACAATCAGAATTAGATGAACTGGCCAAATACTGATGACCCCGAATAGAGTATGGGCCGGACTCCTTGTCTTTCGAACTCACTGGACGCTCCTTGCTTCGTCGCCGAACACCAGCAACCTCCAAGAACACCGTTAGAGCCTACCAGCCTCTAACTTGAGCGTCGGAGTGCCTTAGTTTCCATCTTGTATACGATTTGATCGGACATGGGCCTCATTGGTCTGGGCTGCCCCTTCATGAGGTGGGTCGAACTTGTAGGGCCTGAACAACTGGTTATCCGAACTTTTGATTTATTGGAGCAGGCTGTATGGGAACTTGCGTGTTTGGGCTGGACCTTCGGGTCCAGAGTATTTTGTCCACCCTCAATGAGATATCAGACCTTTACCACTACCCATCGTTGTCGCTGTCAGTGTTACTACTACCATTGTCTTTGATGGCTACTTATACTCAAATGACTTGCCTATATCTTTTTGTGTAAATTAAATTTGGTCTTCTGATGTAAAATATTTTACTGACAAAATATTTTCGTTGTCTTTATCAAATTGAACAATGAAAATAAATAAAAAAAATTTTAAAAATATTTTACGTTAAAACGAATGTCGCCTAAATGTTAATTTTTTGAATATAAATTGAAGCCTAGAATCATTTCATTTCACTTGATGATTGAAAGTTAGAATTTTGATACATAAAATGAATATCACATCATAGACCATTTCCATTAATTTGCTACATAGATGTTCACTAGAAACAACCTAAAAGAAAGAACAGTATTCCATGAGACTTTATCTTGTGAATCAATTAAGCTAATTATGGAGTTTACAAGTGCCCAATCCTAACAAGTACTAAAATTACATTTATACCCCATAATTATCCACGTATTCTCATCAATGCTCTAATTTTGCAAAATGAAAAATTCACAATTTAAAATAATAGAGCTTAAAGTTTAAAAAATATAGCATCTTTTTCAGGATAAATCAAAATTCTTAACTTTTAGCAAAAGAAAGACAAATAATTCAAAATTTCTAATGGTAGCATAATCATAATATTCAATACATAAATCAGTTATATGAAAATCAAATTACTCAAATATAATTAGGTTGTATTTAAACACTAGGTGTTTAAAAGTCGCTGATTGAAAATTCTTTGTTTGAAAATTTAAAATAATAGAGCCTTACATAATTTAGGAGAGACAACTATTTTTTAAAAATGTATTTATTATTATTTCTTTAATTTTTTATAGATAAAAGTGTAAGATTTTTGTTTTAATTTTTTTATTATTTTTTCCATCTTGCTATATATATATAGATGTTCACTAGAAACAACCTAAAAGAAAGAATATATAGTCCATGTGATGAGACTTTATCTAGTGTATCAGTTAAGCTAAGTATGCACTTTACAAGTAATTAAAAAGCATTAAGAAGAAACATGTCCAATCCAAATTAGCAAGTACTGAAATCATCAAATTACACAAATAACCCTAATTATCATTTTATTCTCATCAATCACCTGCTTAGTAAAGGAAACCAACGTTCATGGAGTTTGGACTGGAAAGAGATCATGTACAGAAGAAAGACAAGTAAGGCTGCAACCCCCCACGGCGACCCTCCGGCCCGGTGCAGTGACTCTTTCCCTGGCAACGAGATGACGAACGGGACCCGCTCCCGATCCTCGCTCGACAACCAGTGAACAAGCAAAAGAAGCACCACCGGAGTTACCATGAGGATGAGCTTCAGCTGGTAGATCAAGTAGTCCGTGAAGGACTCGTAGTTTACGTACAACGTGAAGCACAGGACGAGAAAAACGACGACGACGACGAAGGATAAGTGGATGGGAAGAGAGAAGTATTGGAGGTAGTCATAGTATGAAGAGTAGGTGTGATGCCTTGCCATATGGTTCTTGATGTGAAAAGCTTGAAGAAGAGAATGGTTTGATATGGGTTTTTCTTTCTTTCTTTTTTTTTTTTTCGTACAAGGAAGTTCTGTTTGTGTGGAGGGAAAGAGAGAGAAAATATTGTAGATATTTTCTAGAATGAAGTGGGATATGCTTTGCTTTGCCTTTTTGAGAAGAAAGTTGTTGAATGAAGATGGTACATATTTACATATGCAGGGTATCTAATCAATACTTAACTCTTTTTTTTTTTCTTTCCAAAATAGTGTGTTTTTTTTTTTGAGTAAATTGTTTAAAGAAATCAAATTGTCATTCCCTTTTTCTTGTAAAAGCAAGAGAGAGAGGATCATACATTTGGGTTGTGCTTATCTATTATGAACTTGGGTCTGTTTTGAGATGGTGATTTATTGTCTTATTTTATTTTAGTTTTTCTTAGTTTTAATAATACTTTTGTTATTTAATTAAAAAAATTAATTTTCTAAATTCTCCATTCGAGATAAATCAAAAAAAATAAATTTTTTAATCAAAATATAAAAAATTCAAAAATATAATAAAATAATAAAGCCAAAGTTTTCAATTTACTTTCTGTCTTTAGTGAAATTTTTAAAAAAAATTTTAGTAAAAATATTTTATTTTTCGGTTACTCTTATCAAATAAACTGAAAATTATTTTTTTATCAAAAAAGAAAAAAAATCCCAAAAAATAACGAAAACAAGTCAAATTGCAAAAACTTAGCCCAAACCAAGCCTTATTGAGAAATGGAGCAATTACTTGGAGTTAAGATTTTCTGTTTTAAAAATTTTTATTTTCTGTTTGTCTCAATGTATCAAAACAGTTGATTATTTGAAAATGTCAAAACACAAAAATTTTAACAAATAATTTAATAATTTTTATTACATTAAAATTAAAAAACATGTAAAGTTTTTAGATTACTTGCGTCATAGGGATTCCACTTTTCTTGGGTGCTGATCCATCAGGATTCTTCAAGGATGGTTGAGTTCTTTTAGGCTTTGGTCATTTAACAACAAAGGAAACAAAAATAAAAAAATAACCGTTTTATTTTTTTTGTATACACGTTTGTAGAAAAATATTATTTTTAAAAAAATATTATTTGCAAAAAATATTTTTTCATAAAACAAATTTTATAAAACATATAAAATTATGCATTGCAGGAAAGTTGAAAATTAAAATTTTTATTAATTTTCTTACAAACTAAACTAGTGACGAAATTATTTTTTTTTATTTTTTATTTTTACTTTACTTTTATCGTAAAATACTTTTTCACATAACTTTCTCGACAACTGAAGAGAGTCTTAGGAGCTTCTAATCAGAGTAATTATTCCGTAGTAATGGAGTATCATATAAAAAATTTTACGTGGTGTTTTTATTTATTTATGTATATAGTAAAAATATTTTGTATGAAATAATATGGATTCATTTTTGTTAGATGAGTAGAAATAAGAGAGACTCACTTAGTGTACGTTTTGCAATTTGTTTTTAAGCCACTTTAAACAAAAAAGTCAAAAATTTATTTGATTAGAAAATTAGTAACTTTTAAACTACTAAAAAAGTCAAATAAGTTGGATATAAAATTTCAAGATTGTCCTTCAGCCTAAATGAGATTTTACCAAACATAAAAATCAAAAAGTCAAAAGGTCAAAAGGCATAACTTTTTCTGAAGACTTTTTGCTTAAAAGCCTTTAAAAATACCTACTTGTTTGGTTTCAATTGATTTTTTTAATATCTTTGATTTATATTTATTTTTTTATAAAATAAAGCCAAAAAGTCAATAACAAAAAAGCTAGTCTAAACACAAAGGCTAAAATTAGAAAATATTACGAGAAAAGCCAAAAAGCTAAAAAATCAAAAGAATAAAAGTTGCGGGTTGAAAAATGAGGCTTTTTGGCTTATTAGTTTTTTGAGTTTTAAGCTTGGCATTTTGGCCAATAGAGTAAAAATTAGAGGTTGAAAAACAAAATTTTTTGATTTTTTGATTTTTTGGGCTTTAAAAGCTAAAAAGCTAAAAAACCCAAAAAGCTTAGTTTAAGCCAAATTTCCAAACAAACTCTTAACACCACATATGGTAGTCTGAGAGAGAGTGTACTTAATAATTTCTCCATATATTTGTTCATCAAAAGTGATTGGCCAATGTAAAGCTGCCACTTACGACCGACCATGGATATTGGGTTGTGGAGAATAATATGGAAAAAGCTTTGGGTGGGGCAAAGTAGAATATTTGATTGAGGAATAAGTGTACCTAGCTTTGCATCCTTTAACCCCCACTTTTTTTTCCTTTCCTTCTTGGTCATTAAGCTTTTCCTCATGGGTTAATACTTAGTAGAGTGATATTATTATTATTATTATTATCATTATACAAATATTAGTGGATTAGTTGTTGGATTATTATAAAAGATACCAACTTTCTTTCCATAAGAGTTGAATTTACAATCTCATTATACTATGTGCAGTTACACACGAGATTTGAACCGATTATCCTAATCATGCATGTTACAATTATATTTGATATTGCTCATTTTTAACAATCTTTAGTCTTTATCCACGTGCCTTTCTCTTTATCGATGACTAGTTAGTTCTCTTTCTCTCTCTTTTACTTTTTATTTTTGTGAACGTATATAAGCGAAATCATCTATATCGGTGTTATTTATTATTTTTCAATATTAGATTTTAATGAGGATGGCTTAAGGTGTGTGTTACTAGAAGGAAGAATGAAGGAATCAGGAGTTTTTTTTTTCCTATTTTGGTAAAAAAATAGTAATCAGTAAATTAGATGTTAAATTACTACAAAAAGTATCAATTTTATGTTTATAGAAGTTGAACTTCAAACCTCAAAGTGTAGGTATACAATAGATAGGCCAACCTCCCGTAGGAGATGGATTGGAGTAATTATTCAGCGCTCCTAAAATTTTATATGGCAAGTTTATGTAGCGTTCTTATCTAATATAGTGACGATAAATTTTACGGTAGAGATATGATGGCTTACTTTTGTTGAGTGGTTAAGAGACAAATGGTGACCAATATTATGTAAGTTATGATTATTTATTTATCGAGAATATCATGTGATATCGTCTACATAATCATTCGAGAGTATTTAATAATTTTTCAATTGAAAGCTGTGTCAGTCCGTTTACCACAAATTTTGATTTTCCTTTGTGGGTCAAAATAACTTTAAAAGGGTGATTGTTGAGAACTACAATTTTGATGCTTAATTTTAACTTCGTTTTTAAAATTAGCCAGCTTTTATTATAAGTTCATCTGTAATAAACTCTCACTAATTTTAATACTAACTAATGTTGTGTTTGAGTCTTATAGAAATAAAAGATAAAAAACTGATTTACTACAATTATATTTTAATAGGTAAACAAACAAAATTATGAATTTAAACATCAAAATCTATTAATTTTATACACATTTTCTTTACCGGCCAACAACGTAAAAGAAATAAGTCTACTAAAAAACCTAGTGGTTTTTTTTGGAGCTTTATTCATTTTTTCTGAATTTTTTTTTAATATTTTAGTTTAATTTTGTTTTACTTTTTTTGGTTCCTTATGATGAAAAGATTCTAAAAAGTATTCTTGTTAGTGCTAAATTTGAAAAAAAGTTCACTAAAGACAATAAAATTAAAAAAAAATCAAAAAACTTATTTAAGTTGGCTTTTTTTCGTCTTATATAATTTTTTTTTAGGTTTTGATAAAAAAATTTACTTTTCTAGTTGCTTATGACGAAAAAAATCTAAAAAGTACAATCATTTAGGTTAATACTAAAAAGAGTTCATTAAAGGCAAAAAAAACTATTAAAAAAATAATCCAAACACATGCTATGATTTAAACACTATATTAATGATGAATATATAACTAATTTCAAATATATGCATTGATCCTATAAATCTTTAATATGTCATGAAAAACTAATTTCATAAAAAATAATCAACAAAATTTTGTTGTTTTAAAATTGCACTCTCAAGAGCTTTTTAAGTGCGTTTGGATCATGGATTTGTCCACGAAAAATAAAAGTAATTTAAAAATAATAATAATAAATTAAAGTATAAGTAAGGCATCTCCCAATAGTTAATGAATATTTTGGCCTGCTTACTAATTTGAGTTTTAATCTCAGCTCCTTTATCTCTAAATTAAAAAAAAGAAGAAGTAAATGTTAAAATTTTTCTCTTCTTGGTTGGGTAAATAAAAAAGTATAATTGTCATGTTTTTTTTGCGGTTCCATTTAAATCCGAGCATGTATAAATAACTATATACCCCTTTCATTTTCCTTTTCTTCCAAAAAAAAAGAATTAAAAACAATACTTCAACAACCTAGTACTAATCTTGCCAAATTGATAAATTGTTTTATTTCAATTAAATTGATTGAGATTACTTGAATTTATAACCAAGTTAATAGACAAGCTAAAATTTAAACATTCGTGTTAATTTATTATTTTTTTTATGTTAATTGAAAGGGGTTAGTCCAAATACTGTGAATCAGCCCATAACTCAAGTCCAGGCCCAACAAGTTATAGACCTAAATGATTGGAAGTTCGTTACGAAACTCTAATGATCGGCAAATTCGGCTTTCTAATTATGGACAACACGAAAGACATTAATGACCGCACAATTGAGGTCAGAGAACATTTATAATAGAGGCCTAATAGAGCATAAGTACTAATGACGATGACGTGTTAGTACATTTTTGCATTGATGACAACTGATATTATTTGAAATGACTCAACAAACTGTCGCCTTAAAAGAAAGGGCATCGGACAGACCCAAAAAGGTAAATACTGTTCCCACTAAGACCGAGTCCCAAGGGTTGTCACTTTCTCATTAAAATCCACACAAAGAGGAATATAAATACCGAAGTCCAGCCACACAAGGTACGCATATAAACATTTTACATACAGATATTCTGTTAAAAATTTTTAAGAGTTATTTTTTTTCACCTTATAAGACACTAACTTAAGCATTGGAGGGGCTTTCCTGCAAGAGCCTGTTGAGTTTTCTCTTCCTATTTTCTCGTGCAATAGTCATTAAGCTACGAAGTTCTATATCTCAAATCTAGTTCTTTCCATTCTGACTCATTTATGTGAATCTATCCCGGACAATAATACTTTTTAAGAATTTATTAAACAAGCTCACTAACTTTTCTGTTTTTCCAAATGAGTATAGAATTTTGCTGTGTAATTAAGAATTTTTTTGTTGTATAACCATTTGCATGCATGGGATGAAAATGGAGAATTTGGCTCATTTTTATTTTTTTTGAACTTTTATTTTCATGATTTGCTCAAAACGTTTTGCTTTTGAGAAATTTATTAAAGAAGAAAATAAGTAACATTAAATTTTAGTTATTAGTTCATTTTGACTTATCTTTGTTTGCACTTTTTTATTTTTGTTAAAAATATTTTACAATTTTTTGATTCGTTGAGATGAATCAAAAAGTAATATTTTATCCAAAAATTAATAAAAAAAATTAAGGAAAAATTAAATAATATAAAATATGTAATAAATTATAATTCTAAAAAACGTCTTTCCAAAGGAAGGTCTGGGGTTTTAATTCGTCAAATTGGGTTAGATTAGTTGGGCCAAAATTTATGCCCGGGCAAGCCAGTTGGGCCAGGATCCAATTTTTTTTAAAACTTTATTTATTAATAAGTAATTTTCAGAACTTTCTACCGATAATTAGTTATATATCCAATTCTTAGTTCTTATCCTGATTTAGTTCACTTAATTTTTTTTAATTTTTTAGGTTCATTATTTTAAAAATTTTAAGATCTAAGATTCTCTAATTTAATGTTTAATAATTTTATGGACAAAATTATTCTCGTAAAAAAATCACTCGCACTTAAAATTATATACCGTATCGATATTTTTGCTTTTACTGCTAGTAAAACACCCACCTACTCTCTCTCTCTCTCTCTCTCTCCCTTCATCTTCTTCATAATTCCTCACACCTCCTTTGAAAATCCTATCTCCTCCAATCTCGCTCGAAGGCTGGCTCATAATCCAAGCTTGATAAATTTTTTTTTTTTCATTTTAGATTCTATTCGAATTTCACGATTGGTTTCTCAGCAAAACGCTTCTCTCTCTCTCTCTCTCTCTTTCTTTTTTACTTTTGTTTTCTTTGTGTACTAGATTTTAGTTATAAAAAAGCACGGGAAAGAAAGTCAATTTTTTTTAGTAGCAAATAAACCAAATCGAATCTTTTAGCTTCTAGAGAGAGAGAAATGAAAAGCCAAAACCTTGTTCAATATTCTCCCTAATTAGCCAAAATACTCCAACATATTTTCTCTCCTGAAACCACAACCTCGCATTTGCACCGTTCAATAAACAGAAAAAAGATCCTATTTGTTACAGATAAACAGATAAATTTATTACACAAATAGATAAATTTATCTGTTTATCTGTAGCAAACAGGAAAATTCTTGAAGAGTGTTGAAGATGGTTCACCAAATAAATTTATCTATAAGTATTTTTTATTAAGAGATAAATTTTTGTCTAAAGGATAAAATTAAGTAATATTTGTCTAATATAAATATGCATCAAGATATAAGAATTGAACTTTTAACTAATTATATATCCTTCAAATATTTGAGACAGAAAAAAACAAAGAGAGAGATTGATGGCGACAACCAAATAGCAATCAAAATAAAATAGAAAGAAGAAAGTGGGGCAATATGGAAGATAAGGGCCAAATACAAAGAAAATATACGAAGAAAGTGTTCGTTCATCAATGGCATGCCTTGCAAGTGTAGAAGCATAAGATGATAACAGATAATCTATTCTCCTTTAAAATCTTCTTCTTAGCTTTTCAGCAGGTTTCCTAAGTCATAGCTAAAGAAGTCCCATCAATAGATAAATCAATAGATAAGAGCATGCAAAGCCACAAGCAAGTTTTATCTACTAAAAAATTAAAAAAAGTATATTTATAACTTTTTGGTTATAGTTTTTTTTATTCGAAACTGATAAACATAAGTTTTATTATTTTAAACTATAAATTTATAATTTTAAGAAACTTTTACTTAAAATAACAATTAAAATTTTCAGTTATAATTTAAAAATTTATAATTTTAATTACAACGGACACCCCAAAAGAGCCATTTTGGCCAAAACCTTATTCATTGTTGGAGTCTTAAGCAAGAATTCCCTAAAATCGTGATAACATTAGTGAGCCAATGCATGCAAAGCTCAAACATGAGTTGTGGCATGCTCAGCTCAAAGCATGAGCCAAAGTCATATCAGTATGTCTAACCAAACCAAAGTATGCATCGCACAAGGAAGACAAGCCCTGCATTAGTGCATTAGCCATATCAATAGAAGCAAACTCATTTCCATTAGCAAATTAAGGTGCTGTAACTGGTCCAAAGAGAATTTAATTGTCAAGATAAGTCGGTGAAGTAGAAGAAGGCAGCTGAAATAGTTAGTTAGTTCTGTTAAGTAGTTGCAAACTGAATGTAATGAGATCTTTCATAGAAATATGTAATTAATAATACAGAAAAGAAGTTGTTGAGTTCAATTTCAATTTTACTAAAAGTTCTTCATGGTATCAGAGCCAAACCTCTAACGAGCAATCGACAATTACTTCCTCGTCGTCTTCTTCTTCAACATTCATGCTTCCTACAATCTTAACTTTGTTGATCTCTCATCTTAACTCACTGATCGTTGTCAAACTAGATGGATCAAACTATAATGTGCGGAAGAATCAAGTGTTGAATATACTACGAGCCACCAACCTAATTGGATATATTGATGGATCAATCATGTGTCCTGCTAAGAAAACACTTGATTCAAATTCAATTCAGGTATAGAATCTAGATTACAGTAAATGAAAAACTACTGATGCTCATCTTTATAGTTACATCTCAACAACACTTTTATTTCTAATTTTCTCGACTGTATTTCATTGCAAGACAAGTAATGAACTTTGGAATGCCCTGGAAAAAAGATTTACCTCACTTCCATGATCTCACATTTATCAATTAAGGATCAAGCTAAATAATGTTGCTAAAGGATCGCTGTCCATTGAGGCGTATTTGAACCAGATTTGTGAACTGGCCGAGCAACTTTTGATTGCTTCATTACCCATAAATAATGAAGATATAGTCATAGCCACACTTAATGGACTACTAGATGAATATTCTACATTCAAGACAACAATTAGAACTAGATTTGATCTAATCAAAATGGATGATCTTAGTGCAATGCTATGCTCCAAAGCAATTCATGTTGAATCTAAGGTTAAACAAAGAGCGTCTCAATCTGATTTAACTGTGGCATATTCAGCTTTGAGAAGTGAATCATCACAAGGATTTCATGGGTCATTCAACAAAAATAATCATGCAAATTTCAAAGGCACCAAATCGTATTATAGACGAAACAGTAATAGAGAAAATTATCAAAACCCTAATAACAAGAGTATAAATCGCGGTGGAAGATTCAATTATCAGAACTGAAATTCAACTATAATTTGTAAATTTGTGGTAAGCAAAACCATATTGCATTTACCTTTTTGAACCAATTTCCCTCTGGTCCATCTGAAACACTTGGAAAATGAGCTTATTCAGCAATTCCAACCCCAAATACTCAAAATTGGTATGTTGACTCTAGTGCTACGTGCCACATGACTAACAACTTAGACAATTTGCAGCAACATCAACCCTATCAAGGAGATGACCAAGTCACATTCGAGAATGGAAATTCTAAACCAATACAGCACACATGCCAAGGTATATTACCTACTCCCTTTCACTCTTTCAACCTTAATCAGGTTTTGTATCTACCTAAACTCTGTTCAAATCTAATCGTTGTTCAAAGGTTAACCACAAATAATAATTGCCAAATTAGTTTTGACAAAAAACGCTTGATCGTTTAGGACAAAGTGACAAAGAAACTTCTCTGTAGAGGAATTCATTCTCAAGGCCTCTATCAAAATCAAGATAAATTCAATGCTGAAGCTAGTCCAAGCCCTAGTTTATTCATGCTATCTGGCAGCCAAAGTCGTTGATTCTCTTTGGCATCATAAGCTTGGACATCCATCTCAAATTAAACTTGACTTTCTCATCAAGAGATTCCAATTACCTGGGACAAACATGAGTAGTAGTCTTTGTACTAGTTGTTGTGTAGCAAAATTGCACAAACTACCCTTTGCATTTTCACAATCAACTACAAATAAACTTCTTTCTCTTGTGCATAGTGCTGCTTGAGGACCATTTACATATGCAAATTCCCAAATCAAGTATTATGTTTTGTTCATCGATGATTTTAGTAGATTCACTTGGGTCTTTTTAATGGCAAACAAAAGTGAAACCTTCTCCAAATTCTTATAATTCAAAGCCTATGCAGAAACGTAATTTGAAACTAAAATAAAACTTCTTAGAACCGATGGTGGAGGTGGATACACAAGTTCACAATTCCAACTTTTTCTTGCCAATGATGGAATTGTTCATCAACAATCGTGTCTTTACACTCCCCCTAAAAATAGAGTGATTGAAAGAAAACATAGACACTTAGTTGAAATTACTAATACTCTTCTCCATAAATCTCAAGTACCATTAGAATTTTGGTTTGATGTTCTTGCTATAGCTGCATATCTCATAAATCGATTACCTAGTAGCACATTAGACAATCTTACTCCATATGAAAAATTGCTTCATCAAGCTCCGGACTTTACTCATGAAAATTTTTGGCTACAAATGTTTCCCATGGCTTAGACCTTATAATAATCATAAATTACAACCAAGATCTGTCTAATGTGTTTTTATGGGTTATCACCCACCATCAAAGGATATCGATGCTTAAATCCCACCACTAGCAAAGTGTATACTTCTAGAAATGTTTTCTTTGATGAAACCATTTTTTCCTTTACAAATTTGCTTCAATTTAACTTATCCTCCTCACATTCCCCATCTAACACTCTTAACACCTTTTTTTGGTCCTCGATAACAACATCAGTTTCAAATACTCCCAATGCAATAGTACCCTCTAACACATCATCTACATCTCATGCTTTTCCAACTCCATCCTCATCAAAAATGGATTCTTTTCCAGCTTCATCCATTGATCCAGCTTGCCAAACTTCACACCATTTTGTTCTACTGAAACTCCTTCTTATCACATCAGTAATAGACACCTAATGATCACAAGATCAAATCAAGGCATTTATAAACCTAGGGTACCTCTATCCTTATCCTCCTCCACTTCGAGTACTTATCAATACTCATTGAATGAACCAACTACCTTTAAACAAGCAGCCTCATCTCTTCATTGGGTTAAAGTTATGCATACAGAATATCAGGCTTTACTTAAACAAGGTACCTGGACACTTGTTGAAGAACTTTTAGTAAAATTGAAATTGAACTCAATAACTTATTTTTCATGTTATTAATTACATATTTATATGAAGGATCCCATTATATTTAGTTTGCAACTACTTAACAGAACTAACTAGTTATTACAGCTAGATTCCTCACCCTCATCGACTTATTTTGACAATTGGATTCTATTTGGATTGGTTGCAGCACCTTAATTTGGTGCTGGGAATGAGTTTGCTTCTGTTGATATGGCTCATACACTAATGTGGGGCTTGTCTTTCTTGTGCTATGCATGCTTTAGTTTGGCTGGGCATATTGATATGACTTTGGCTCATACTTGAGCTGAGTATGCTGTGATTCATGCTTGAGCTGAGTATGCTGTGATTCATGCTTGAGCTTTGCATGCATTGGCTAACTAGTGTTATCATCCCTTTTCAAGCTAATGGATGGTGAAATCGACATGAGCATGTTGCTTAAGAGTTGAAATTGTGAAACTAATAAGGGTTTTGTAAGAAGATCAACTAGTTGATCATTTGAGGGAACATGGAAAACAAAGATAAACTTTGCAGCAACTTATTCACGAGCATAGTGATAATCGACCTCGATGTGCTTATAATGGGCATGAAACACTAGATTTTAGCTTAAGGCTATAGCTAAGACGTTACCACACCACAAAATTGGAGAAAAGGTAGAGATATATGCATATTGTTTAAGAGCATATGATTCCAAGTAACTTCAGATGCTCTTTGAGCAAGTGCACTATATTTGGCTTCACTAGAGGACCTTACAATCGTTGGTTGTTTCTTAGGAGACCAAGAGATGAGATTAGGTCCAAGGAATACACAAAACCTTGTTGTAGACCTTCTATCTAATGGATTTTCACCCAAATCAGAGTCGATGTACACTTAAAGAGTAAATTTTCTAAAAAAAAATTGCAAACCAGAAGCTAAGGTGCCCTTAAGATATCTCAAAATTCGTTTAAGGAAAGCAAAATGGCTAACAGTAGTTTGAGGGGGGGGGGGGGGATATAATAATATTAGTAAGCCAGTGAATAAAAAGCTCAAGCATGAGCCATAGCATGCTCAGCTCAAGCATGAGCCAAAGTCATATCAGTATGTCCAGTCAAACCAAAGCATGTATAGCACAAGGAAGACAAGCCCCACATCGCATGAGCCATATCAACAGAAGCAAACTCATCCTCGATAGTAAATTAAGGTGTTGCACTAGTCCAAAGAGAATCTAGCTGTCAAGATAAGTCGGTGAAGAAGAGGAAGCCAACTATAATAGTTAGTTAGTTCTGTTAAGTAGTTGTAAACTGAATGTAATGGGATCCTTTATATAAATTTGTAATCAATAACAGAGAAAAGAAGTTGTTTAGTTCAATTCCAATTTTATTAAAAGTTCTTCAAATTGCAATATCAGCTTGCACAGTTAAGTATTAACTGATAGACCTTATTTTAGTAAATCATTTTTTGGATAAAAGACATCCTTACATAAATAGAAAAAATAGTACTTATACCAAACTGTCTCATCGTTAAATAATTCCTTTTATTGTCCATAGGCTTCAATTGTAAGAAGTTGAACAAAACATGTTTTACTGAAAGGCTCATTAAGAAAGACAAAATTTTCTTCCTAAAAATGATCGAAAAAATAAATATTATTTTTATTTAAAATTAAGTTACGATATTATAAGGCCATGTTTGTTATAAAGGAATTAGATAAAGAGGGGTTACTGTTCCCATCACTCATAGTTATGGTATATTATTTTCATTAGGAGCATGTTTGGATCAAGGGAAAAGTGCTACCGAATTGTATTAAAAAATATTAGGTTCCATCAATTTACTTTTCGTTTCTCAAGATAAATAATTTTGTATTTGTATTGTGAGATTATGATTAGTTATCTGATAGATGATAAATTGTTAATATCATATTTATGGTATTAATAATATCATGTTCTCTTGCTATTATTATCTTTTATTCTTATGTAACGGTAAAAAATAACCATAATGAGCTGGTTTGATAGTTAAGAATTGAGACTTGGGGGTTCGCTCCCTTCGGCTTGGGGTTCTTGCTGTGAGCTACTTACAACAGGGGTCTTGTGAGATAAAAATTATTTTATTTAAAATTATAAAATTTAATCAGAATTATTCATTATGTTCAACTTATCGAGTAGGTAAACTCTATAAAAAAATCAAATCAATCAGATATTATTATTTATCTGATAAGAGTATGCTTGTTTTGAAAAAAAATAATTGACTTATACTATTTTGAGAATAAACTGTCAAATAAATGCATTCGTATCATATAACTAGCATTTTTTGATTGATTTGACTTTTTACAAAAATTACCTACTCGCTTAATTAAATATAATTAACGATTCTGATTAAATTTTGAAATCCTAAATAAAACAATATTAATCTTAAGTGTTATAAACACTATTTGATGCTAGTCCATATGAGGCAAAATCTCGACTTTAATTGGACGCCAATCATAATATACTTGTTGAAAAAAATAGGTTTTGAATAAAAATTAGAATATGATTTTTAGCTAACTTTGAAGCTAATTATCTTTGTGTTGGATTAATCTTTTTTGATGATTTCAAGTTCTAATTTGTTTATCTTCATAAGTAGTTTAATTATGAATTTTGTGGTATTTAAAATCATTCATTGGTGAATGAGAAATTGACTCCAAAGTGTGCCATTAAAGTTGGCAAAATAATGGTAACAAGCACCTATTCCACATTGCTTGGGAATAAAATTTGTGGGTTTTTAAACAACTATAAAAGGATAGGTTTGTCCCACATTGGTTGGGGATAAAATATTATGGTGGCTTATATAGCTTAGATTGGAGATAAAGGGTTGACCCTTTGGGTCATCCTAACTTTTATTGGGGGAGGAGTTATGGACAAAGTTCAACTTGGTCCATTAAACCATATGCGCGCGCCGCCGCCCGCCTGTCCGACTGACCGGCTGCGCCGGATTGGGTCGAGTCAACCCTTATCTTTTTACGAAAATCTTATTTAATTAAAATTTTAAATTTGAATTATTTAAATTTTAAAATGTGCCGTTACCGTTATAGCGAACCGTTGGGGTCGGGTTCGATTCGCGCTTGTTGAGACAAACTGAACCGGTGCCATTTTTGGTTTGCGTTTGTTGGGACATACCGAATCAGTGTTGTGTCGGTTCGGTTAAACTGAACCGTCACCTTCAAACGCCTATAAATAGGCCATGCCAGCACCCATTTTCAAAAAATAAGTTTTCCTTCTCCTCAATTGCCGAAACTCTGCTATTTTCCTCTGTATTTTCATTATTGAGTTTGCCCGAGAAAGTTCATACACAGAAGCGTTCGTGAGTGTGCATATTGCTGTGGTTCCTCTACACACGGGGATCGTTTTATCCTAGAGGCAGACGTCCGGTCAATCACAACTACCGTGACGAGGACGTAATCTGTCTTAGGACACACCGTCGAACGTTGGACTCGATCCCAAATTCTGTTTAGTAAGCTTGTATTTTTTCGATTCTGTTATGCTTTTAAGACTGTTCATGTTTTTCTTTTCTTTTATTCAATTTTATTTTCTATTTAGTTCCTGCATATAGAAAATTATTTCTGTTTTAAAATAGTATTTCTGTTTATCAGTTTATTTAATTTATACATCTGTTGTATTATTCTGTAATCGAAAATTAGATTTTACATTTATTCTGATATTAAATTTAGTTTGCTGTAATTTATTTTCTTAATCCGATAGTAGATTTAAATTTGTTAGAATTAAATTTTAAACAATCTTAAGACAGATTACATTTACATCATTGTTTCTGGATTTGAATACTGTCAGTTTTAATTCAAATAGTTTTATTGAGATACAGTAATTTTGATTTACTATTTTATACAAATAGTACTTTAACATACTATTTAATTGATATACAGAATTGTTATTTATTGTTTAATAAAAAGTTTAATAAACTTGGTATATTTAATATACTTGTTGTAGTTTTAAATTATTGTTTTAATAAACTGCTATTGGATTATGTGTATAAGTTTTACAAACTTATTGTTAGATTCTGTTTCAGTGCTAATTCGGCTTTTACAGTTATGGCAACCGAAATCGATAACAGAATAGACCATAACCCTACTGCTTCCACACCCGTGGTGGTTTCTATTCCAGCAATGATTCCGGATTCTGTTTCGACCCCAATTTCGACTACGGTTCCTGTGAGCCACGGAAAGAAATCGAAAAAATTCAATGGGGAAAATTTTAAGAGGTGGTAGAAAAAGATACTATTCTACTTAACGACGCTGAATTTGGCGCGGTTCCTCCATGAGGATGCTCCCCATTGTCTGAGAACAGGGGCGACAGGCAGGTTGTGGCTGCTGTCGATGCGTGGTGGCATGCTGATTCTTTGTGCCGTAATTATATCCTGAATGGACTGGACAACACGTTGTATAACATGTATAGTCCTCTGAAGACGGCAAAACAACTGTGGGATTCGCTTGAAAAGAAATATAAGACGGAAGATGCCGGGATGAAAAAATTTATCATTGGCAAATTCTTTGAATTTCTTATGATGGATTCGAAGACCGTCATCAGTCAGGTCCAAGAGTTTCAACTGATTTTGCATGAGATTCATGTTGAGGGCATGACACTAAGTGAGTCCTTTTAAGTGGCTGCTATTATTGAAAAGCTGCCACCGTCTTGGAAGAATTTCAAGAACTATCTGAAGCACAAGCGGAAGGAAATGAAGCTTGAAGATCTGATTGTCAGGCTCAGGATTGAAGAGGATAACCGCATTGTCGAAAGGAAGGGATCACAGGGATTCCAGTTCAAGGCGAAGGCCAATGTGGTGGAACAAGCCCAGAAAGGAAAGAAGCGGAAGAATCACAACAAGAAGGCCAAGGGTGGTGATTCTAAGAAGTTCAAGGGCAGGTGCTTCGTGTGTGACAAGTCGGGCCATCGGGCTAAGGATTGCCGAAGCTGCAAAGACCAAGGAGGTGCCTCAAAGAGGCAGAAGCAATCTCAAGCCAGCGTTGCTGAAATAGAGAACCTCTCATCTGATGTGTCTGAGATGAACCTGACAGCAGTGGTGTCCGAGGTCAACCTGGTCCGATCCAACCCCAGGGAGTGGTGGGTGGATACTGGTGCAACCCGACATGTTTTTGCAGACAAGAAGATGTTCACCACTTATCAATCAGTGACAAGTGGAGAACAACTTTAAATGAAAAACTCTTCTACTGTTAAGGTGGAAGGACAGAAAAATATTATGCTGAAGATGACCTCCGAAAAAGAGCTAACCCTCGCTAATGTTCTGCATGTGCTAGAAATTCGGAAGAATTTAGTGTCAGGATCTTTATTGAGCAAAAATGGGTTCAGATTGGTCTTTGTGTCTGACAAGTTTGTACTGACAAAAGAGGGTATATTTATTGAGAAATGGTATTTGTCAGACGATTTGTTTAAACTGAATGTACTCATAGTTGTTCCCAAAATTATCAATAAAACTACTACATCTTCTGCTTATATGCTTGAGTCTTTTTATGTGTGGTATGGTAGATTAGGATATGTTAATTTTAAATCATTGCGTAGATTAATTAACATGAATTATTTACCTAAATTTGAAATTGACTCAAATCATAAATGTGAAACTTGTGTAGAAGCTAAGTTAGCTAAACTGCCTTTCCAGCATGTGGAAAGAAGTACCGAGCCTCTTGGTTTAATCCATAGTAATATATGTGATTTGAAATTTTTTCAAACACGAGAAGGTAAAAAGTACTTTATCACTTTTATAGATGATTGTACTAGGTACTGTTATGTGTATTTGCCAAGGAGTAAAGACGAAATCTTAGAAAGTTTTATTGTGTATAAAACAGAGGTTGAGAACTAACTTGGCAGAAAGATTAAAGCCTTAAGGAGTGATAGGGGAGGTGAATATGAATCATCTTTCGGTGAATTTTGTTCAAAACATGAAATTATCCATCAAACAACAACTCCCTATACTCCACAACAAAACAGAGTTGCTGAACGAAAAAATAGGACTTTAAAGGAAATAATGAATGCTTTACTCATTAGTTATGGGTTACCTCAGAACTTGTGGGGGGAAGCGATACTTTTTGCCAATTACATTATCAACAAAATACCCCATAAGAAAACGAATAAAACTTCGTATGAATTATGGAATGGTTGAAAACCTTCTTAAAAATTCTTAAGAGTGTGGGGGTGTTTAGCTAAGATAACAGTTCTAGATCCTAAAATGGTCAAGATTGGACCGAAAATTGTTGATTGTATATTTTTAGGATATGCAAATAACAGTAGTGCATATTGGTTCCTAGTACACAAAAGTGATAATTCAGAAATTCAAGTGAACACGGTCATTGAATCTAGAAATACATCGTTCTTTGAACATGTATTTTCGTGCAAATCTACATAAGAGATAAGTTCTCTCAAAAGAACTTATGAAACTGCAGTAGGCAGTAGACAAGTGGAAGATAGAGATCAAGAATTGAGAGAGAATGAAAGACCTATACATAGTAAACGTGCTAGAACATCCAAATCCTTTGGTCCGAATTTTCTAACATTTCTATTAGAAAACGAGTCTCAAACTTTTAAGGCTGCAATGTCCTCCCCGGAAGCACCTCTGTGGAAAGAGGCATTCAATAGTGAAATTGAATCTATCTTGCAAAATCATACTTAAGAACTAGCGGATCTTCCACCTGGTTGTAAACCTCTTGGATACAAATGGATATTCAAAAGAAAAATAAGAGCAGATGGATCAATTGAGAAATACAAGACGAGGCTTGTAGTAAAGGGATACCGGCAAACTGAAGGGGTCGACTATTTTAATACTTACTCATCTGTGACCAGAATAACTCCCATTAGGATGTTGATTTCTATTGTATCATTATTTGATCTAGAAATACATCAAATTGATGTTAAGACAACCTTCTTAAATAGAGATTTACATGAAAAAACCTATATGGAACAACCTGAGAGTTTTATAGCTCCAGGACAGGAGAAGAAGGTATGTAAGCTTGTTAAGTCCCTTTACGGATTAAAACAAGCACATAAATAATGACATGAAAAATTGGATAGTGTAATGCTATCAAATTATTTTATAATAAATGAGTGTGATAAATGGGTTTATGTAAAAGACACTGACAGAGGTTATGTCATTGTTTGTTTGTATGTCGATGACATACTAATCTTGGGTAGTAATAATTCTATGATTAAAACTACCAAGAATATGTTAAACAAGAGGTTTGACATGAAAGATATGGAATTACAGATGTTATATTAGGGACGAAAATTACTAAAACATCTGATGGATATGCCGTATCTCAGAGCCATTATGTTGATAAATTTTTTGAGAAATTTGATAAGGGTGAAACCCGCATTGCAAGGACACTTGTAGATATAAATTTATATTTGTCTAAGAATACGGATAAAGGCATATCACAATTGAAAAATTCTTGTATCATTGGGAATCTCATGTACTTAATGAATTGTACGAGACCCGACTTGACATATGCTGTGAGCAAATTGAGTTGATATACTAGTAACACTGGGACTTACCATTGGTAGAAAATCATAAGGGTACTAAGATATTTGAGATACACCCAAAACTATGGGTTGTACTACACTGATATCCAGCTGTACTGGAAGAATACAGTGATGTTAATTGGATATCTGATACTACTGACTCAAAATTCACGAGTGGATATGTATTCACTTTGGGTGGAGCAGTTGTGTCATGAAAATCGTCTAAACAGACGTGTATAGCGAGATCCACAATGGAGTTTGAGTTTATAGCTTTAGACAAAGCTGGAGAGGAAGCTGAGTGACTTCGTCAATTTTTAGAAGACATCCCAATGTGGCCTATATCCGTGCCAGCCATCTGTATACATTGTGACTGTCAATCAGCAATGGATAAGGCACATAATAATATCTATAACAGTTAGTCTAGAGATATACGTCGCAGACACAATACCGTGAAATACTTTCTCTCGAGTGGAATAATTTTCATTGAATATATAAAATCTAAAGACAATATAGAGAATTCGTTAACCAAAGGCTTAAGCGGAGAACAAGTTAGTCGGTTATCGAGGGGAATGGGCTTCTAGCCTATGAATTAAGAGTCGCCTCAATGGCAATCTAACCTAGCTGACTGGATATCCCAAAATCTAATTTTAAAGGGACAACCGAATTGTGTGTGACTCAGTGCCATCATTATGGAGATAAAATCTTCTCTCCATTCCTATGATAGTACAGTGATACATGTAGCGTTATCAGGTTAAGCTATGCTTTTAATGGTTCTTATACCTTTAAATTCAAGTGGGTATAGCATGATACTCTTAATAAGAATCACCGATATGAATGAGAATGGGCCACTTCTATGAGAATGCTAAGTCTACATTCTCTAACAGCACTCATGAAATCAGGATTTGCCTAGGGCCAAAATGGGCATAACCGTGAGAACCTAGCTATGTTTAGAAAAATTCTGTGTGAACTCTATTGTCTTGGCTTACACAAACGGCTGAACAATTCAAGGTATTGCGTTCACTGATTTGCCAGTAAGTCCGATAGTTTTTCACAAGGGAAGGTTCAAAGCCAAAGCTACCTATCCTATGCAGAAATTTTTTTATTGAACTTTCTCAGTGTCTGCATCTTGTTGCATCTTTTTTTTCGTCAAATTCCATTCATGTGGGGGATTGTTGGAAAAAAAATAGATTTTGAATAAAAATTAGAACATAATTTTTAGCTAACTTTGAAGCTAATTATCTTTGAGTTGGATTAATCTTTTTTGATGATTCTAAATTCTAATTTGTTTATCTCCATGAGTAGAATAATAATGAATTTTGTGGTACTCAAAACCATTAATGGGTGAATGAAAAATTGACTCCAAAAGTGTACCATTGAAGTTTGAAAAATAATGGTAACATTTTTCTATCCCACATTGCTTGGGAGAGAAAATGGTAGGATTTCAAGCAACTATAAAAGGGCTTTGCTATCCCACACTGGTTGGGGATAAAAGTTTATGGTAGCTTATATAACCTAGGTTGGAGATAAAAGGGTTGGCCCTTTGGGTCATCCTAACTTTTGTTGGGGGAGGAGTTATGGACAAAGTTATACTTGGTCCATTAAACCACACGCGCGCGCCCACTGTCCGACAGTGCCGAGCCTGGCCAGGTCAGGTCGGGCTCGGGTCCGAGTCTGTGGGTCGCAGGTTGATTTAAATTTTATCTTTTTACAGAAATTTTATTTAATTAAAATTTCAAATTTAAAATTTAAATATGCCGTTACCATTATAGCAAGTCGTTGGGGTCGGGTTCGGTTCGCGTCTGTTGAAACAGACCACCATCACCTTCAAACGCTTACAAATAGGCCATGCCAGCACCCATTTTCGGAATCCAATTTCGAAGCCTCCATTGCCGAAGTTCTGCATTTCCATTCCCAAAATTCTGCATTTTTATTTCCAAGTTTTCCCGAGAAAGTTCAACACACCGAAGTTCACTGTGTGTGCAGTTTGTTGTGCTTCTATTACACACGGGGATCGTTTTATCCTGGAGGCAGACGTCTGATTCACCGCAAGCACCGAGGCAGGGACGTTTTCTGTCTTAAAGAGACACCATTGAATGTTGAACCCGATCCCGAATATCTGTTCTGTAAGATTATATTTTATTTTGTTCGGTTATGTTTTTCCTCTCTGCTGCTTTTCAGAATTTCAGTTTCTGCTTTAGATTTAAAATATTTATTTCTGGTTCTGTTTATCAAAAGAGTTTACATAACCAGTGTTATTTTGTTAAGTATATTAAATCTGTTTTAACAAATTCAGTATATCACTATTACTTTTATATTGTCTTTAATTACAGTTTTATTCTAAATCTGTTGTAGTATATGCAAAAATAGATTATATTAATTCGGTTTTAATATTATTCAGAAATTAGTTTCAGATTTTGTTTTGCTTTTGCTGCTATCAAAGTCGACAAATTGTTTTTATTTCCAGAATATTAAAATCAACATATTGTTAGTTTGGGACTTGCAGAGCGCTTAAGTCTCTAAAAGAGTTAGCAGAGTTGGCTGAGAGGTTGAGCGCTTGGCCTTAGCGACTTTACAATTCTGAGCACTAGTTTAGCGCATATAAAACGCTTGAATGTCTTATTTTTTCTAGATTTCCAATTTCATGTTGGGCACTCATTGTGAGCACAAGCGTATTCTTTTTGTGCTTCTTCCAAAGACGAATATACTTAAGCGCTTGCTAAGAGCTTGATCCCTTTGCCTTTTTTAGTTTTCAATTTGCAGCGCTTACTAAGAGCTTGAGCTCCTTGCCTTTCATAGTTTTAAATTTGCAGCGCTAGGAACTTGAACTCTTCTTCATGGCACGAGAAGGTGCTAGCAGAGCACTTGAGATCATTTTTTGTTCATATGAATGCGTACGCTCATTGCTTTGAGCGCTTATACACACTTGCATAGCGATTGAGTGTCCAAATATATTTTCTTAGTCAATCATATTGCAGATTCTTTTGACATATAAAATCTCATTTTTGTTCATTAGGACTTCATGAGAATTAAATAGGTATTCGAGAGGGCTACTTGAGTACTTTTTCAAAAGCCTTTATTTTACACCTTACATTTATACTCTCTTTTGTAGCAATCTAAGTGATTTTAATAATTTGCTATAGTATTTTATACCTTAGATTGTGTGATTTTTAAAATTATATATTTTCATATATTTTTCATTTCACCCCGCACACACTTGATTGACTTGTATTAGTGCCATTATTCAACGAAGATTGAGGTTAAACGCTGGTGGAGCCATAGAATCACGAAAGAGCTAGGTCTACATTAACGATTATAAATTCTCTTTTTCTTGTGCTTTATACTATTTTTGATTCATAATGTAGTTTTGTGAATTGGTGTCATAATTTTTATTGTGAAAATATATCTTAGAATTTTCACGTTAAATACACACACACACACAAAAGCAAATTACCCGTATCTATATATACTTTTTAATATAATTGAATCGTTGAATTAATTTTGCACAATAATTCAAAATGCATAAATTTTAAAAAAATAAAAAATCAAAATAATTGTGTATAAAATAATATTAAAAATGCCTTTAAACACGGATAATTCGCTAGTTGATATATATATTAAGTTGACATTATTTTTTCTTGTCTAAATATAAATCCATATACAATCTAATCCTTAAAATAACAATCCATGCTTATTGTAAATTAAAATGCACATAATTTAAGTTACTCACAATGCATTTCACATACTGCACAAAAAAGAATATATATATATATAACAAAATTTTATCTTTTTATTTTTAATTTATTAATTTTTTATCAACTAAGTAGAATTTTAAAAAAAAATTGTTTGTAATTTAAAAAGTAAGTTTATTTTCTATAAGAAAAAAACTTGACCATTTATTAAATATGGGTGTATTTTTGGTAAAAAAATATTTGTAAGAATAAAAATAAAAAAGATAATTTCAATATTATGGAAAAGTTTTTTAAAAAAAGGTAGAATAATGTAAAATTGTTAACAACTAATCTTGATCGTATGATTTTTAGATCAAATGTATCTCAACTATAGAAGAATAAGAGAGAAATATTTTTTTAGAATTAATCTTAACTATAAATTTGTACTAAAAACATATCTTAACCGTTGGATAATATGTGTCACAACTTGATTAGCTCAAAAAAATTTTAAAAATAAATTTAAAATTAATAGCATCTTATCTTTAGTTTGTTTAGAATCTTCAAATTACAATTGCTTCAAATTCAGATTATCCATATTCAAATTTTAGATCTTTTTAAAATTTAAAATTAATATCAACTTATCTTAGATTGGTTCATAATCTTTAAATTACTATTCTTATATATATTCTTTTCAAAAAAATTATATTTATATTTCAACAGATAGAGTTTTTAAAATTATTTAATACATAATTTATAATTGATAATTGTTTTAGTTGCACATTGATAGTATAAAAAATATGCATCAAAAAAATCATTGTTGTTGGTGGAGAAGAATGAGGAAGAGATGTGGTAGTAAACTAGAAACACAGGGAAATGGTGACGAATCAAACTTCATACAAATCAGAAAGAGAGAGAGAGAGAGACAGAGTTAACAAGTAGCGGCGACGACTGATTTGGAAGTGGCAATGGCAAAGCGGAGAATAAGGAAGAGCGATGGCGACAAATGAGGAGCCGACGGATGAGGGGCGGTCGAGGAGGACGAGCAGAAGGCGATGGAGGATGGGCGGCAAAGAGGACGAGCAAGAGAGTGAAATAGGGGCGACGGAAGACGAAAGACGAGCAACATAGAATGAAATCTCCTTAATTTATTCTCCATATATTTTTCCAGGACTATGAGAGAGAAGAGCAATCTTTTTATAGTGATTTTAGTTGAATTTTCGGCTAATACAATTATATTTAAAGAGGTAATATATCATTGGTTGATAAAGGGCATATTAAATTCAAAATTTTGAATTTTTTTAAAAATTGACTAAACTCAATAAAAAAAATTAGTGGGACTAAAACTCTTACATGCTTTTAAAATAAAACTTAAACTTAACTCTTAATCTTAACTATAAATTTATACTAAAAACATATCTTAACGGTTGAATAATATGTCACAACATGATTAGCTCAAATTTTAAAAAAATATAAATTTAAAATTAATAGCATCTTATCTTTAATTTGTTTAGAATCTTCAAATTGCAATTACTTCAAATTCAGATTATTCATATTCAAATTTTAAATCTTTTTAAAATTTGAAATTAATATCAGCTTATCTTAGATTGGTTCATAAATTTTAAATTACTA
>JAOTRH010467038.1:0-27567 GCA_034768845.1 Heliamphora exappendiculata | reverse complement strand
CTCTCTCGCGGCGGTGTGGGGGGTCGACGGTGGTTTTGGGGTGTGGCGGTGGCGGTTTGGGAGAGAGCAGAGGGAGGGAGAGAGGGTTTGGGGGTGGTTTGGGATAGTGATTTTCAAGTGGGTTGGGGGTGGTTTCGGAGGTGGTTTCGGGGGTGATTTCGGGGTAGGGTGGTATTAAGGGTGGTTTTGAGATGGATTCCGTTAATTTCAACCGAATTTGGTTGATTTGATATTAAAATCAAATTTGAGGGGGTATTAGTGTAATTTTTGAAACCACATGGGTAGTCGGTGTTTTTGTCAGAAATCTTTGGGAGGTCAATGTAATTTACCCTATAAATAAATATATAATTGATGAATATTTTTAAAATTTTTGAATCACTCTTTATACAATATTTTTTCTTAGTAAAATCTTACTTAATAATGTAACAGTAAAATATTTTGTACCTAATTTATAAATAAATTTAATCCATAGAAATTATGCATAACATTTTATAAAATACTTTTATTTTAAAAATATTATTACTTTATAATGTAAAAAAAATATTTTCACTAAAATAATAGTAACTTGTTTTTACTAAATGAGAAAAGAAATCCACCAATATGGTCTTGCTTGATTCCCGGTTTAAGTTATATTTTCTAATCTTTTTACTTTTTTTTTGTTTATTAACTTAAAATATTTTTGTATATTTTTAAAATTATAATAAAGACAACGATTTTTGCACTTCAAATCATTCATATTTGTTCCTATTTTTTTAACGTTCTCTCTCCTCTCTTCCTCTCTTCATTTAAATTTTATTTTTTTATCTTATTTTACTTTAAATTTAATTTAATTTTTATCTTTTATCATAAATATAATTTTAGTATATATGCCTAATTCAAAAAATATAATTAATTATATATTTTTTTAGTAATATTAAAAATTTACGATGAAATTATTAAAAATTCTCTACTATATTATTATTTTTAATATTAAAAAATTATTTATTACTTAAAATTAATTTTACAATTAAATTATTTTTAAAATATCTTTCATTACGAGTAATTACTAATATTACATAAATAATGACGAATATTTATATTTTGAAAGATCTAATAATTATTCTCCACGCGGACCTGTTTCTCTCTCTAATCGGATCCTCCCTTACTTGGGGTTGGGGCTTTCCTAAAATCCTATAAATAAATGCCAACCTTCCGTTCTTAGAATCCCACAAAGCGCTCTCTCTCTCTCTGGAATTTGAAATCGGAAGTCAAGAACTGCAATGGCAACGGACGCAGAATCTAAGTCCGGCGCGAAGTCTTCGGTGTACCTTCAGGACAAGGAGGAGGTGAAGAAGGTATTCAACCGCTTCGATGCGAACGGCGACGGAATGATCTCGGCGACGGAGCTCGTCGACGTGATGAAAGCCCTGGGATCCGACACCTCGGAGGAGGAGGTGAGGCGGATGATGGAGGAGATCGATACCGACCGCGACGGCTTCATCAATCTCGACGAGTTCGCAGGATTCTGCAGCGGCGCCGGATCCGCCGGAGACGTCGGCGACGACGGCGGCGGTCTCCGAGAGCTGAAGGACGCCTTCGAGCTCTACGATCAGGACAAGAACGGCCTCATCTCCGCTGCGGAGCTCCACCAGATCTTGAACCGCCTCGGCGAGAAGTGCTCCGTCGGGGACTGCACCAAGATGATTAAGTCCGTCGATTCCGACGGCGACGGGTTCGTCAGTTTTGGAGAATTCCAGAAAATGATGACGAAATCCACCGCTCCAACGGCGACGTCGGCGAGTAACGGTTCGTCGAAATAGTCGGAGAAATGGATTGTTTGATCTAGGTCAGACAAGGTGGTGTATTTGATATGACGTGTGGTGCGTATGCAGGGTATCTTTTCTCATTACTATAACAACGATTGGCTTATAACGACGATTCTCTTGTTTCGGTAATTTGGTTGATCACGATTGTCCGTTTTACCCCTCGCTCCGTCTGGCATAGTTTTTAATATGATTTTTTTTTTTTGTGTTTTTAGTTAATTAATCCTATTTTTTTGAGTTATTGATACATTTTAAAATAAAAAAAGTTAATTTGACAAAAAAAACAATTCAGCATGTGTAGCTTAGATTTTTAAATAATTATTTTTTATTTTTAGTGAACTTTTTAGTACTAATTTAAATATGTATTCTTTTTAAATTTTCTTTAGAAGAAAATAGAAAAAAAATTCAGCTGGTGTTTTGCTTGGTTTTTTATACGATTTTTTCGTTTTTAATAAAATTATTAATATTAATTTAAATAAGTATGATTTACAGATTTTTTTTGTCATGGAAAACAGATTTTTTTTACCAAAACTTAAAAATTCATATAAGACAAAAAAAACTAATTTAATAATTTTTTATAGTGTCTTTTGTCGTGAATTTGTTTGGCATTTGGTTTGAACAGGCATATATTTTTTAAATTTATGATATTATAAGAAATTAAAAAAATAAAAAATAAATTAAAATATTCAAAAAAAAGTTCTTTTTAGTCCAAATATACACTCAACTAAAAAAAATCCTCAAATTCGACTCCTTTTCACGCTAGTCATATATGTTTTTTTTTTAATTTGATTTTCTTTTAACGCTAGTAATATATGGTCTTTTATTTAATTTTAGTAATTATTTTCAAGAAATAATATTAATGTTCAATACTCGGGCGAAGTCGATTGATGTGATACAAATTTAGTCAGATGATGTTGAGGTATAAAAGAAAAATATTTTGTACATAAATAATTAAATATAATAACAAAAATTATAAAATTTTGATTTTGATTAGTTATTTATATTAAAATTGATAAAATTATTAAATTTTTATAATTAATTTAAATTAATTATCTGTGTAGATAGTATTATCCGTTCAAAAACATCCGTTTCTAATGAATAGTAGGCAAAGCAGTCGGCGTCGGTGTTCAGTTTTGTCAAAGAAAAAAATTTTAATTTTTAATATTTTAATTAGGAAGTTATATTATTGTGATTTGTTGTGAAAATAAATCTTTAAAAAAAAAATCTAAACTAAATGACCAAAAAAAAATCAAAAACCCAAAGAAAGTCGCCACATAGAAGCCAAATAAAAGCTATCCAAAACATTGCCTTATGCACTGTTTGGGATAGTTTTTTTTGGCTTTTTATTCTACTTTTTTTAGTTTTTTTTGTTTGTTAGTGTATATTTTGTATTTTTTGGAACTGTCATAATAAAAAAAATTTACAAACATATTTATTTTAACTAAAGTTGAAAAAGGTATAGCCGTTCGTGTAAAGTTAAAAATATTTATTAGTATATAAGGGTGTTTCATAAATTGTATTTATTTAATGAGCTGAACTCAATTCGACCGCGTACACTTTTGGATTGACCGGTAAAGATGAACAAACATAAGCTACCCGACAGCGTCTCGCCAGTTGCCGCTCTGATGATTAAATTAAAAATATATATTAGATATGAGCAGGTTTTATAAATTTTTCAAGGAAATAATAGACATACCTCTAGATTGCCCATCATTCCCCTTTAATAGCAATGGGAAACCAGTCTCTTTTCTCGATTCTCATGGTTATTTCTCCTGTCAAATGTCTCCTCAAAGTGACTCTACCATCTCTGCCTCTGAACCAATAGTTACTGTTGACCCTCGCAGTCACATCGCCATAAATAATTTCGTCTCGGTCGGCCTTTGGGTCGAGCTACCCTCATTAAATACTCCCCCTAGGTTGCAGGGCACTCGATGGCAAACAACGCTCGGTCTAATCGCATTTTATGCCGCTCTAATCATAGTCACGTCGTATTAAATGCGACGTTAAAGCGTTTAATGGGATAACCAGGACCGAGTCGTGCGCCATCGTTGGCTCGGGAAGTCGGCCCTGTAGCGGTTCCTCATGATGGGCCAAAGTGATCTACCCTAGTCGGTCATCCCCTTCTAGGCCTTCGATACTTTCGACGGGCTCGGGTCCGTATTTCGGGTTGTCTCCCTTCATTTGTGCCTCAGCTCTCTTCTTGCACCACACGAGGGGAGCTGATTAACTTTTCCCCCCCTTTTTAATGACATTGTCGTCGCCGCCACCGCCATTTCTTTTAATGTGGTTTAATTATCATTTAGGCTTGCCACGCGTCAGGGCGGAGTTGACCCATTTTGAGGCGCCTCGCTCCTTTTCGAGGGCATGAAGATGTTGTCTCGCCTGCATGAGGTGGCTGTTGGCGTTTCGGGATCTCTGAGGTGAATTAGTGCCTATAAATGAGGTCTTTTGCCTCATTTTTCCCCTTCTGCAACTTTCGTTGCTCTCTTAATCTCTTTACTCACTCCCCTCCAATTTACCAAAGAAACACCACTCAACCCGCCGCCTTCCTAGTTTGTCTCTACCAATCGTGCAACGCCTCCGTCTCGCACTGAACCCAAGTTGCTGTCGATGCATCCTTGATTGTATAAGTGTCTATCCCTCTCTTTTCCCTTTCTTTTTTATCCTTTCGCGCCTTTCTGGGTTCTGGGATTCTGGGTTTCTCTTCCCTATTATCTTTTTGGGTTTCTGGAAATTGACTCTTCCTCCCCACTCTTTGTTTACATTCTTCCCCTATTTTAGCAATGACAAGAAGGAAGAGGAAGTTCGTGAAGGGCGTGAATACCCTTTCTGCCCTGGCCGCATTTAAAGCCATGTATCGAATTCCCCCTTCTATAACCCTCCATTATTGTGACTCGGATATCCCTGGATCTCCTTTCCTCCCTAGGAAAAATGAGGTAGGGTTTCCCATTGCCTCCATCGTGGAGGACGGGGTCCGATTTCCTATCGATCCCTTATTTGGGGAGATGTTGGCCACCTGTCGCCTCACACTCCCAACAAATCTCTATAAACTTCTTTAGGGTAGTGATGGGGGTGGCCGAGATCGACTGTCGATATGGTTTGAATCTTGGCATTCTTGAGATTTTTCACAGCTACACCCTAGTTCGCAACAATCGTACATACTACCTCTGTCAGAGGAGTGTTGCCCAGCAAATGGTGCACGACCTCCTTGACTTAGATAAGCACAATGATGATCTGATCTTGGTAGGAGGAGATTTCGAGTTTCAAGCTATCATATTGGACTTGTTGGCCCCTCCATCCTCAGGGTTCCAAGGAGTCCTGGTCAGTTCGGCTCATATTATTTCCCTTTTATGCTAGTTCTTTTTGACGTTCATCTAATTTTCTCACGACTTTATTTCTTTTTGCAACAGCCTCTCTAGCCAGGCAGAAGAAGAGGCAAGCCGTCTTTGGAGAAGTCCAGCACTGCCTCAACATCCGAGAGTCCCACTCGGCATTGAACTTGCTCAACTATACGCCGAGCTACCGTCGTGTGATTCGGCACAGAAGAGCTCGACACTAAGCTTCTCCATCTTTCCCCCAACAGGATCTCCGACTCTCCTTAAATTGGAAGGAGAAGAAGAAGAAGAGATGTCGAGACAAAGGACTTTTGACCTTTACACAGCTGTTCTCAGAAGAAGTACCGTGAGCACCTCCATAAGACCTGCAATTAGGATCACCACTTCATCTCCATCATTGCTGTCCACTCCGGCTCCACTGATCCCCCTCCTCCTCCAGCCTAGACTGCCGTTCAAGCGATGGACGCTCCTCGCTCTGCTATCAAGCGGAGCTCCTCGCCTCTATCGGAGGCCTGCCCGGCTTAGTGCCAATGCCTCATACACGGCAACGGAAACCCAGTCTTCGAAGGAGCTCTTGAGGTGAGAGGATAAGCCAAGGCTCAAACCTCATGGCTTCTTGAATTTAATGTTCAGGGTCGCCCCGTCAACATGTCCGACTCCTCTAAGTCGGGCACCATCGCTCAAAGACTCGCCAGGGGGCTCGCCCTTCCACTCGACGTGGCCGACCACGCTAGGTTGTCCTTGCTCGCTCTCTTCGATCGAGTCTATTAGCTCAGCGTTGGGGTAAGCTATATCATTATTTGCAACTTCTAATTTACTCTTACTATTTGTTTATTTGTTGCTGACGTTTCATTTTTTTTTTTGCAGCAACTTCAGGTTGTCATAGTGTTGCATGACCACTATGCTAAGCTGTCTAGGGAAACCAAAAAGCTCGATAAGGTGCTCACCTTATCGATGCAGCAGGTGAAGGAATTGGAAGCAGACCAGGCCCACAACTCCTCGACTCTACAGGACTGAGAGGCCAAGCTGAACACTTCCCAAGAGGAAAAGAAAAAAGGCAAAGAATGCTGCCTCCGTCGTGGTGGCTGCTAATGCCAAGCTCCAAGCCCTACTAGCAGCTGCTTAGGCCGAGGCCGAGGTTCAGAGAAAAATCGCAGCCGATCTCGAGGTGACAAGGGCAGAACGAGATGACCAGCTCTAGCAGCAGGGCTAGGATGAATGTAGGGCTTACCTCTCCAAGGAGGTCCTTAGCTTGAAGGCCGAACACTTAGCTATCGGTTACAAGCAGGCCTTGGAACGTGCTAGGGTGCCTTTAGACTCCCATCTTTGGAGCAAGCCCCCGACGGATGCCAATGCCGATGCCGAAGCAGTCATAGGAGAGTAGATAGCAGAAACACAGGCTACCGAGCACGACGCTCTACCGAAGATCCCCCTACCCCAAGTCGGTGATCTTGAGGACACCGCCACCAGCCGCCATGCCTTTGCTGGGGCGAAGGTCGTAGAGATTCCCGACGATGGTCGCAAGAAGGAGCACAGTGGAGTTGAGCCTAAAGTGGTGGACGGCGATCATTCATGAACTCGGCGTCGTCCTAACCCATTTTGAACTCTTCTATTTTTTTATTTTTTCTTTTATTTACAAAGTTGGGAGTTTCGGCCATTTTGCATTTGTAAGGCCGTGCTTCCCACATGTAGTGCTTTAATTAATTTGAATGAAATCCACTTTATTTTCCTGTCCATCACCCATTTAACTGTAATGTTATCAAGTTAGCTAGGACTTTTCATCATCAGGCCGATCTGGCCTTCTCCAACCATCCTAAGGCTGATTTGGCCTTCTTCAGAGAGAGGTCGTTAGAAATCCCGAGAATTGTTCTAACTCTTGAGAGAATGTTCTATCCTCAGGCCTAGCTGGCATTCTCCAGTGAGGGGTTGTTAAAAATCCTGAGAGTTGTTCTTACTCTTGAGAGAATGTTCTATCTTGACGCCGAGCTGGTCTTCTCCAGCAAGGGATTGTTAGAAATTTTGAGAGTTATTCCAACTCTTAAGAGGATGTTCTATCCTCAGGCCGATCTAGCCTTTTCCAGCGATCGATTGATGGACAAACTTCAATACCTCAGATGCATCAATTTCAAAAAGCAAAAATAGGTCCTTCATTCATTTAAACAACATCAAAACGGGTCCTGTATTTATTAAACCCACAACAATCTCCACATTTATTTATCGGTGACAAGGTGTGGGGAATACAAAGTACTTAGTGATAAAAACCCCTTGGTTGGTCGAGTTCCACGGTCGAAGGACTTCTTTCCCTTTCGTTTCTTCTAGATAGTAGGCACCGGGGCCTATGACTATTCTGACCCTGTATGGTCCTTCCTAATTTGGGCCCAGCTTCCCTTCTCCCGATATTTTTGTATTGCCCATCACTTTTCTTAAGACAAGATCCCCAGGGACAAACTCTCTCGGTTTCACCTTTTTGTTATAATCTCGGCTTATCTCTTAGTGATAGGATCTAATCCTAAGTAGTGCTTCCTGTCTTTGTTCCTCAATTAGATCTAGCTCTTTTGCTATCATTTCACCGTTTCGTTCAAGATTAAACTCGTCGATTTTCCTGGTTGGGAGACCGAACTCAAGTGGTATCACGACTTCGGTGCCGTAAGCCATCGAATAGGGAGTTTCCCCTGTGGATCTGCGTAGGGTCATTCGGTAGGCCCACAGGACGTGGGGGAGCTCGTCCACCCACCTTCCCTTGGCCTTATCCAACCTCTTCTTGATCCCAGCTAGGATGGTTTTGTTCGAAACCTCTGCTTATCCGTTGCACTGTGGATATGTCGAAGTAGAGTTATAGAACTCTATTTTGAGCTTGGCACAAAATTTTTGAAATAATTTCCCATCAAACTGCGTGCCATTGTCCAAAATGAGGGCACGAGGAATCCCGAACCTGGTGATCATGCTCTTCTATATGAATTTTTTCATGTCACTCTCTTTTATTGGCGAATGACTCGGCCTCTATCCATTTGGTAAAGTAATCAGTTGCTGCTACCATGAACTTTTTATTTCCAACCGCCCTAGAAAATGGGTAAATAATATCTAACCCCCCACAGCGTGAACAACTATGTGTTGGTTAATGGGTTTAGCTTCCCCGCAAGCTGGTGGATAAAAGGGGAAAAGAGCTGACATTCTTTGCGTTATTTCACGTATTGTTGAGTATCCTTCTATATGTAGGGCCATAAATATCCTTAGAAAATGGTCATGTGGATAAGGGACCGTCCTCCCGCATGACTACCACAGATCCCATCATGGATCTCATAAAGAAGGTCTTCCACTGGGGTGGAATGTACACACAACAAATATGATCTCGTGTAGGAGCAACGGTACAATTTGTAAGTTTGTGAGAGCTAAAAACGAGCCAACTTTAGCTTAACCTTGTACGCCTACTTCTTTTTGGTCGGTAATATGCCATTTTTTAAGAACGAGACAATAAAATCCATCCAAGATGGTGATTGCTCCGTCGAAAGAACCTCCCATTGCTCTCTGTGCGAGTCATATATGCTCGAATTTGGGAGGAATTGCACCATCACTGTCCTTTCCCCATCTCCTATCATTGTCGAAGTGAGACTGGCCAAAGTGTCTGCATGACTGTTGGTAGCTCGGCCTATTTGATCTATCTTGATCATCTCGAATTTTCCCATGGCTTCTGTGGCCTTTTGGAGGTATCTAGCCATTCGATCGTCCTTTGCTTCATATTCTACTTTCAGCTGGTTGACGACGAGTTAGGAATCGCTAAAAACCTCTAGTGTAGTGATGCCAATCTTCGTCGCCGCTCCAAGCCTCACTAGCAGTGCCTCGTATTCAGCCTCGTTGTTTGAGGCGTGAAAACTAAGCCACAGGGCCTACTCTATTATCAGACAGTCTGGGAAGGTAAGGACCGCCCCTAATTCTAATCCTCAGTGCCCCATCCACATGCAAACTCCAGAGCCCCTCTAAACCGAGTGGTTTGGTGAGTTCAGCCACCCCGTGCTCTTCGGTCCCCTCTTTTGAAAATTCGACAACGAAGTTGGCTAGTACCTAGGCCTTGATCGCGGTTTTGGGTTGAAAACTGATGTTGTGTTCCCCTAATTCCACATCCCACTTGGTTATCCTTCCAGTTAGGTTAGCCTTCGAGAATATGGCCTTTAATGGATATTTGGTGAGTACGATGATGGCGTGGGCTTAAAAGTAATGTTGTAACTTTCGCGATGAAATGACTAACGCCTAGGAGAGCTTTTCTAGCAGTAGGTATCTTGTCTCTGACCCCAAAAAGGCATGGCCGACATAATATATAGGCATCTGCATCTTTCCCTCCTCTCTGATAAACACCACACTAACGGCATGCGAGGACACCACCAAATAGAGATATAGCACTTCTCTTTATTTGGGGGTAGAGAGCAGAGGCAGGGAAGATAAGTATGCTTTTAAATCGTTGAGCGCTTGATCACAACCCTCGTTTCAGCAAAATTTCTCCCCTTTCTTTAGTGTCAAAAAGAACTATCTGCACTTGTCTGGAGCTCGGTTGATAAACCTGTTCAAGGCAACGGTCATCCCTATTAGTTTTTGTACCTCCTTCATGGTGATCGACCTTTGGATTCTCAGGATAGCTTCAATTTGGTCCGGACTGGCCTCGATCCCTCGGTTGGTAACTAAGAACCTGATAAATTTTCCCGAGCTGACTCTGAATGAGAATTTGACCGCGTTCAGGCGTAGGTGATGGACCTTAAAGATGCCAAAGATACATTGGAGGTTGGCCAAATGGTCCTCTTTTATCTTGGATTTTACCACCATATCATTTATATAGGCTTCCATCGTTTTTTTCAGGGCTTCTGCGAACATTTTTTTGATCATTTTTTGGAAGGTTGCCCCAGAGTTTTTGAGGCCGAACGACATAACCTTATAGCAGTGGGTACCTCATGGGGTGATGAACGTGGTCTTCTCTTGATCCCGATAATTCATGGCAATATGGTGGTAGCCCCGGTATGCGTCCAAAAAATTCATGCACTAGTGCCCCGCCGTTGAGTCCATGAGCTGATCAAACTTCAGAAAGGAAAAACTGTCCTTTAGGAAAATTTTGTTTAGATTTTTGAAATCTACACACACCCTCCATTTTTTATTTTTCTTCTTGACTACTACCGTATTGGACAACCATTCCGAGTACTAAACCTCCCTTATTGCCCTTGCTTATAGCAACCTCCCAACCTCTTCGGCCACTGCCTCAACGTGATGCAGCGCCGAGCGCCGTCCTTTATACTTTACAGGCTTGGATGTGGGATCAACATTCAATGAGTTAGAGATGTAGGTGGGGTCAACCCCTGGCATTTGGTAGGGAGTCTAGGCGATTACCACTAAATTCTATCGTCCTCCCCTCCGACGTCTTCTAGGACGGGCACGTCTGTTATCTCGACGATTTTCACTTCTTTGACCTGTTCCTCAGTCCTTAGGGCCGCCACGAAACAATGTTTGGAAGTGGCCTAGTCCCCATAGACAACCTCAACCTCTCATGCGGTGTGAGATTTCAACATCTGATGATATGTAGAGGGAACAGCTTTTAATTCGTGCAACCATGTTCGGCCCATTATGGCATTGTAGGCCGAAGGTGCATCCACCACTAAAAAATTTGTCATGAGCTCAGTCGCCCTAACTCTTACAGGTACGGTGACCCTTCCCAAAGACCGAGCTGATGAGTGGAGTGTGAGACGGGATTAAGTCTCAGTCTCAAAGACCGAGCTTCTTGAAAAGGTCATGGTACATTATCTCAATCGAACTCCCCTGGTCAACCAGCACTCGCTTGACTTTGAAATCCAAGAGACTGATGGTTATTACCAAAGTGTCATTGTGTGGGTGTTGTACTCGTTCCAAATCCTCCTCTAAAAACGAAATTTGCTCTCTGTAGCCATCCGATCTTGACCTCTTTCCAGTTACTATTTGTACCTTCATCACTTCGGCAATATGCCCCATCCACTTCGTGAATCACATTGATGACATCGTGGCTCACCGGCATATTTGAGGGATCTGTCTTCGTAGTGGCGAGAGACCTTTGCTTGTCTACCCCTTCTTCTAGAAATTCTTTTAGGTGCTTTGTTGTACTAGATCCTTCAAATGTTTCCTCAAACTCGGCAATCCTCTATCATATGACTCTACTCCCGATCATAGAAGCTCCTCCACATAATGCCCATCTCTATTAGGGATGGAAAAATTTTCTGTCCCGTTTTGCCTCCGCCCCCGATAACAAACGGGATAGAGACGATATTTGCTCTCCACGCTTTGTATAAAATATTAATATATGTATAAAATATATTTTTAAATATTAATATTTTATAAATATTTTTAAATATTAATATATGTATAAAATATATATTTTATAAATATGATAAGTTCAAAATATTAAAATATTATATTTATCTATATTTTTAAAATTTTTTATATTTTGCATATTTAGTTATATTAATTCCTCAACTATTATCTTTTATATATTATATTATTTATAACTTTTCTTAATATTACTCTTTTAAACCTTAAAAATTACATCCAAAATATTCTTGTACCTGCCCAGTTTTTCACTGCTTTCTCGATATTTTTTCACGTTCCCGTCCTAATCAAATAGAGGATGGGGATGGGAAAACTAATCTCTGGCCCCGCCCTGCGCCATTGCCATTCCTACTCTCTATTGCCGATTAAACGACTGAATCGGATAATTTGGCTGGCCACTAAAAATAGGGTATGTCCTTGATTTGATGTAAGATTTTGTGAATTGATTCCTTAAATATTGCGTTTACAGGGCCTCTGGAGTTGGCCCCCAGTCTAATCGGCGCCTCAGATGGCGCGGCCCTAGGCCTTTTACTCATTTGTACTTGGCTCGCCCTCCTCGTTCTCGCACGGCTATGTCGTTTCAACCTTTTCGGGCTCGGCCTTCTCTCTCTGGGCTTCACTTCAGTTTCTGCTTTCCCCACATCTTCTTCCACTCTTATGTACTGCTTCACCCGGCCCATTAGCACCGAGATATCTTGGGGTGACTTTTTAGTAAGAGAGGCCCTTAACTTTTCTCCCTGTTAGAGCCCGTGTTTGAATGAGGCGACCGTCAGCTCTTCGTTGCAATTTTCAATATCATTGTACACTTCTCAATATTTTCTTGTGTAGTCTCGCAATGACTCTTTTTTTCCCTCTGTAGCGCCATGAGTGAATCTATCTCTTTTGAAATCTTGGTATTTGTAACGAATCATGCCAGGAACCCCTTGGACAAATCATTCCAGCTTGTTATAGACCGAGGTAGGAGACGATCAAACCACTATAGGCCAGCCTCCCCCAAACTAGACAGGAACACCTTGCACATGAGGGCATCATTTTTGCTCTACAACGTTATCATCTGCTTGTAATGGCTGATATAGGCGTGCGGATCAGAACGACCATCGTAAGATTTGAACCTTGGTAATGACAAATTGTGGTATGGATCGGCACGGTCTATATGCTCGGTGAATGGCGTGGTGATCACTCCTTCTCAAACTTTTCTTGTTTTAGTCGTTGTATAATATGCTGATATTTATTCCTCGCACCCTCACGAAGGATCTCTGTAGTGTCTGGACTTCCTTGGAGTGTAACTACTTCCTTCTGTACTAGAACCCGCCCCTTGCTTGGTAAACTCCTTGAGAATTTACCTTAACTCTAGGTTGGCTGCTTCCCTTCCTTCTTTGCCTCTTTATCCGAATGACTTTTGTTCCTCAGTGTGGGAACTCCCCATTTGGGTTTGGTGGCCCTGACCCTGGCTCTTCAAGGTGGAGCGGAGCCTGAGGATCTTTTGCCCCATTGCATGTAGTGTGGATTTTTTGGCAAGGTCACGCTCGAGGGTCCTAGCCGTTCTATGCAAAGGACTTTTTCCCTCCCTTCTTTGCTCTCTACGACTTTCTGCAGCGCCCGATGTAGCACACTCGTCAAGTACAGTGGGCACTTTTGAAGGTGTAGCCATTGGCAGCTTTGCGATATGTTTTTAACTGGATTTTTCACAAACAACGTCAAATGTACGGGGTTACCCTGTAGAATGTATTTGTTTGATGGGTTGAACTTGCAAAGATTCAACATGAGCTACCCCCCACGGCCAGTTGCTGCTCCGACGATTGAGTCAGAAATATATATTAGATACGAGCAGGTTTTATCAGTTTTTCAAGGAAACAATGGGCATACCTCTAGATTGGCCACCATCCCTCTTTTATGGTATTGGAAAACCGATCTCTCTCATCGATTCTCATGATTACTTCCCATGTCAAACGTTTTCTCAAAGTAGCTCTACCACCTCTGCCTCTGAACCGGCAGTGACTGCTGACCCCTGCAGTCACATCGCTATAATAACTTCGTCTCGGTCGGCCTCTCGGCCGAGCTTCTGTCATTAAATGCTCCTCTTTGGTTGCAGGGCACTCGATGACAAACGCAGCTCGATCTAATTGTATTTAATGCTGCTCTAACCACGGTCACGTCATATTAAATGCAACGTCAGAGCATTTAATGCGATAACCAAGATTAAGTCGTGCGTCGTCGTTGGCTCGGGAGGTCGGTCCTTTAGCGGTTCCTCATGATGGGCCGAAGTGAGCTCTCCTAGTCGGTCCTCCCCTTCTAGGCCTTCAATACTTTCGACATGATGGGCCGAAGTGAGCTCTCCGAGTCGATCCTCCCCTTCCGGGCCTTCAATACTTTCGACGAGCTATTTCGGCCTATCCCCCTTCAATTAGCAATATAAAAATGCTATCCATAAGGTGCTTTAGGTACTATTTGAAATAACTTTTTAAAATTTTTTTATATATATATTTTTTGTTTTTAGTAAATTTTTTTTGGTATTAGTTCAAATAATATTTTTAAAATTTCTCTGATTATAAGAAATTAAAAAGATAAAACAAATAAATAAATAAATTTAAAATTTTATTTAAGACAAAAAAGGCTTTTAAAAGTTATAAAATATTTTTTTTCAACTCTACTCAAAATAATTATACGTTTATATTCGTTTTATTACGATGAATAAAAAAATAAAAAAGTATACATTAAAATAATAAAAATATTTTAAAAAAAACAATAACTAACAGCCGCTTAAAACCACCACAACCTTCACATCTTCAACTTTTTGGTCAACAGCCTCCCTAATTTTGTTGTCTCGTCCAGCAATTTGGCTTTAAATAATATTTTTTATTTTAAAATTATTTTAAAATAAAACATAAAAAAATGATTTAATATATTGTAGGGGTGTTTTTAAATTAAAAAGAAATAAGTCAACAATTTGGCTTAAAATAGCTTCAATTTAAAAAAATAAAAAACTTAACTTAAAATTGTTATAATTTTTAAAAATTTATTTTTAGATAATTTATATTCAATATGAATCTTGTTTAATAGATTTTGACAATTAAATTTTAAAAATACAGTTTTTATAAAAAAAAATTGTATAATAAAAGTTATGATATATTTAAAAATATATATAAAAAATTATGTAAAAAATAAAAAGGCTAGGAGGCTAAAATCCTTTGAGTTGTCAAATGAAGCTTTTTGATTTTTTAAGTTTTAAACAAAAATAAAAAAAACCCAACTTAAAACTAGTTGCCAAATGAAAGACCTTTATTTATTAATTTCTCAATTTGATTAGTTGAGGCAAAGAGCGACGTCGTTAGATTTTTTTGACAATGAGGTTGCTAAAGTTGAAATATTATAAATTCAGGCCCCATTTGGGCTATTTAAAAATTAATTTTTTTTCATAAAAAGTTGATTTTTATGCTATACCGTTTGGTAATTTGAAAAGTTAAAATTTTTTATTTTTTAAAAGTTTATACACATTTTAAATACATTAATTTTTTTCTTCAAGTAAAATAATTATATTACCTTTAATTAAAAAGTAAACTCTGTTCTTAACAATGAAAAAGTTGTGCGCTAATATCTCAATTTGATTATGTTTTACATCACAATCGCCAAATGAAATTGCCAACCGTTGTCCCACATGACCTCAGTCATATTGCACAACATGGTATCACGGTTTAACAGAAGGCTTATTGATAATCCACACCCTAAGCACCACAGCCAACACTTGTTGACACTCACCCAACATGATCAACCACCAAATCCTCCAATTGCAACAACCACAAGTGTGCTCTAAATCTTAACATTATCAAAATTTAAGCATATTTGTAAATAGGTGTCTTTATCTCCTATAATTGTGGACATTGTGTAGTATAGATTAGTGTGTGTGAAATACATCAGAGAACAGATCAGATAGTTGAATTGAGAGAGAGAGAGAGAGAGAGAACTCCTTCTCGTCTATTGTTATACTTTCTTCATTCATAGTAAATCCTTGGTGCTCTTTTTGAGGGTGTAAGATATATATTTGAAACATGTAAATATTGTGTCTTATTTTTTTACATTTGCTTGATGCCATATCGTTCCTAAGAAGTCGTATTAGAGCCTTTTTGGAGGCTTCAGAGTTTTTTGTCTAGATTTTTCAAGAAATAAAGTTCACAAAAATTAATTTTTGAACATACAAGTGTGTACATCTTGTCGAAACGATTCTGACAATATACTATAAGTCAAAAATAGAGTTGAAATGAGCTTTCTAGCTCTATTTGACTTGTCGAGCTCGAAGGATCAAGCCTAGCTGAGCACTGGACCAACTTGAGCCATGAACCGAGATGACCCGAGCTGTTGAGTTGCCAAGCTAAGCCAAGCCACTGACCAAGTCGACTCACCATTGACCGCATCAACCTTCTATTGACCGTTGACTGTTGACTAGAGTTCAGTTTGACTATTGACTATAGTTGACAGAAGTTGACTTTGACCATTTTGGGAAAAGTTTGTTCCTAAGGTTTCTAGCCATTTCAGATACAATCGTAGTATTCATTTTGCCAAATTCATCTTCTATTTGGGTTTTAAAATCACTTAGTGGAGTTAGAAGATTTTGCACCTTGGGTTTTGATCAAATTAATGATTTCCAACTTTGTGATCCAGAGGCCAAAGATGGAAGATATCTTCTATTATAAGGATTTATATGACCCTCCTCAAGAATGAAGGAGCCAAACCTATGGAAAAACCAAATAAAAATTGGACAAGAATGAACCAAAAAACTGTCAGTTTGATTAGGCAATGGATCAACCATAGTATTTCTCATCATATTGCTTACGAGACGAGCGCCTATAGCCTTTGGATGAAGTTAGAGACAATGTACCAATCTATGAAAACTCGAAATAAAGTCTAGTTGATGAAAAGGTTTGTAAATTTGAAGTTTAAGAACAAAAGTTTCATTGTTGAGCATACGAGTGAGTTCCAAAGTCTAATAAATCTGCTAGTAACCGTTGAGATGAAACTATACGACGAGACGCAGACTCTACTACTTCTCAGATCCTTATTAGACAGCTAGGAGGCATTCTTGGTCTCTCTTAATAACTCTGTACCAGAGGAATAGTTGACCATGAACATGGTCAAAGGTGCCTTGTTCAACGATGAGTTGAGACGAAAAGACTTGGTCACGGATTATACGCACACCCTTATCACCGAGAATAAGGAGGGAACCGAAAGAGCAGCAGAGGTAGAAGTAGAGGTTTTAAAAGGACTTAAGATCTTAAGAAGTTTAGAGACAAGTCAAGATCTAGAATCAAATGTTACACATGTGATCAAGAAAGCCATATCAAGAGATATTGTCGATCCAAAAAGATAGAGTCACATCAAGACAAAAACCAATCAAAGGCAGATGATGAGAGCACATCAACAATTGTATCAAATGCGGTGATACTATCTGGTGATGGAAAAAAAATATCTTCATTACTTTGCAGACCACGACATAGAGTGAAAGATCAATACAACAACGTCTTACCATTCTACTCCCCAAAGAGAGTTCTTCAACACACATAAAACTAGAGATTTTGAAACTATTAGAATGGGCAACACTAACCATTTTATGATCATAGGAGTAAGAATTATTTTCATCCAAATTAGTGTTAGGTGTATGTTAATGTTCAAAGATGTGAGGCTTGTTTTTAATTTGCGCCTCAATCTTATCTCAGGGAATGCTCTGGATTGCCATGGCTATGTAAGTTACTTCGATAAAAATTATTGAAAATTAACTAAGGGATCTTTGGTGATAACTAAGGGACATGCGAACTCTACACTGTATAAAACTCTTATAAAGATTTGTATAGACGGTCTAACCACGGATGAAGACAAAACTTCACCGAATCAGTGGCACAAGTGATAGAACTACATGGGTAAAAAAAAATACTAAAGTTTTTGGCAAAGAAGTCACTCATTCTTTTTTCCAATGGTATCAATGTGAATCCTTGCTCATATAGCAAGAGAAAATCAGAGGTGCTGAGTTTAATTCACTCAGATATTTTTAGTCCCATTAAAATAGGTAGTCAGTGCACTAGCAAATACTTTCTAACGTTTATTGATGATACATCGAGAAACTCGTGAGTTTATTTTATGAAGATGAAGTATTAGGTATTCATTGTTTTCAAAAGTTCTACACTATGGTGAAAAGAGACACTAGAAAGCATTTAAGGGTACCTAGTCGATAATTTTAAATAAGTCCACTTTTAAAATTTTCCTTCGGAGAAAATAGGAAAAAACTTTAGCTGTGTTTCGCATAGTATTTTTATATGGTTTTTTTTTGTTTTTAATGAATTTTTTAATATTAATCTAAGTAAGTGTAATTTATAAAAAAATTTGTTATGAAAAAAAAGATTTTTTTTTTCAAAACTTAAAAAATTCATATAAGACAAAAAAAGCTAATTTAACATTTTTTTTATTTTTTATAGTATTTTTTGTCATTAGTAAATTTTTTTAAAATTTAGCTTAAATGGGTATATATTTTCTAATTTTCTCTTATTAAAAAAATTAAAAAATTGAAAAAATATAAATTAAAATATAAATAAAGTTCTTTTTAGTCCAAATATAAACCCAACTAAAACAAAAAAAAAGTCTTTAAATTCGATTCCTTTTAACGCTAGTAATATATGATTTTTTTAAATTTAATTTCGATTCCTTTTAACTCTAGTAATATATGGTTTTTTTAATTTAATTTTAGTAATTATTTAAAAATAATAATATTAATCTCCAATACTAGGGCGAAGTGGATTGATGTGATACAAATTTAGTGGACAATCTTGATGTCCAAAATTTTAATTTTTTAAATTTTAATTAGAAGTTATTTTATTGCGATTTGTTGAGCAAATAAATCATAAAAATAAATAAAAAAATCTAAACTAAATAACAAGAAAATTCAAAAAAACCCAAAAATAAAGTCGCCACATAGAGGCCAAATAAAAGCTATCCAAAATATTGCCTTATGCACTGTTTGGGATAGTTTTTTTTTTTGTTTTTCAGTATATATTTTGTATTTTTTTAATTTATCATGATAAAAAAAATTTAAAAATATAGTTATTTTAGCAAAAGTTGAAAAAAGTATTGCCCATTGGGTAAATTTTTTAAAAAATTACTAATAAGGACGAAAAAAAGCCTTAAAGTGATTTTTTAATCAAAATTTTTACTTTTTTAATTTCTTATAGAAAAAAATTTAAAAATTATTATTATTTAAATAATATAAATTTTGTTTTACTAAAAACTAAAAGATCATATAAAACAAGTTATCCACAAGGTCCTTTAGACACTGTTCGGAATAGCATTTTAAGTTTGTTTTATATATATTTTTTATTTTTAGTAAAAAAAAATTATGTTAATTTAAATAATGATACTTATAAGATTTCTCTCATTATAAAAAAATTAGAAAATAAAAAAATTAATCAAAAAAATTAAAAAATTCATATAAGATAAAAAAAAAAGAATAAATTTTATTAACTTTTTTTAAAATTTAAATCAAATACAGTCAACTCTACATGTTTAAAAAAATTATATTTTTACCTTGCAATCTAACGCTGTTAACAAAGATAAATCAAAAACTAAATTACCCTCAATATTTGAAGATGATATCATGTTTGTTGTCGTTTCATAGTCAGAGATGGAAAATAGCTCATTAATTATCTGTGTGAGGGTTTTGTTTGCTTTTTTATAAAATAATATATATATATAATCATATTAAATTTGAATTAAATTAGAGGAATAAAAATGGCAATGGAAATAAAAAAAAATTAAAAGGGAATAATCTTTTTGAAAGGCAAAAAAATTATTAACTTTTTAAAAATCTTATAATCTTGAAAATAGCATTTAAAAGACCTACCTCTATAAATCTCTTTAGGGTTTTTTGTCTACACAAGTGATGCACAATTTGTGCCAGCAGCAGAAACACACACATAGGTAGAGTAAAAAAAAAATTCTTTTTGTGCATCTATCGGGCGGTAAATGAAACTCGTTCGTCATGAAATTTTAGATATATTTTCACAGCACGTAATTTTTATTATTCATCGGCAACGATGAATGATAGGTGAGATCTATGCTCTTATTTAACTCATTGAGTGACTATTTAGTCTCGAAAATAGTTATTCCTACATCATAAGTAAAATTTAATTTTGAGTTAAAAGATAATATTAAAATATCATGGTAAAAAGTAAGTTTAATTATGTTAATTAGTTTTATCTGAATATTATTTTAAAATATTAATATAGAATAAGTAAAAAATAAAAAAAAATAAAATCAAAAGCAAAGAAAAGGAAAGAAAAACAAAACAAAAGAATATGGTCGAGATGGGTAATTAACAGAGGACCAGCTTCATGCTTCTGCCATGGCTGCCATGGATAGATTATGATTGTGTAGGAGGATCTGCGTTCTTTTGGTATACTTTGATATAGAGTTTTTTTAAGAAAAATAAAAACATAATAGAGATAAATAAAATAAAATACCGAGACTATGAATAAAATTGGAGTTTTCAATAAATTTGCGGTGCAAGAGCTTTGTCTCCAATGGCTGCCAATGTTGTATTTAATTTGGTAAGAGAATGTCAGATTATAATCAACTCCATTATTTCTATGTAATGGAGACTTCCATTTATTACATCAAAATTATGTCATTTTTTTTGTGGTAAAAATGTTACTTAATAAAAGTATGTTATTTTATGTTAAATAAAATGTTGTTAAAATTAAAGACTTCATAACATATGTTGTAAAATTTTCAATTAATAAAATTATGTCATTTTATGTTAATAACTTTTTTATTAAAATTAAAAATTTATACTACAAAACTACGTTGTTTTGATGTAATGGAGATTTATTTCATGGGGTACCGAAGAAGATCATTTTTATATTGTTTATTTTTTATTTTTAGTGATTTTTTTTTTATATTTGTATCAAATTTTGTTTATTTTTTTATTCATCTCATTGAGAATATTTAAAAAGTAAAAAAATTAGTCAAAAATTTAAGAAATCAAAAAAATAAATAATATTTTCAAAATTTAACCCAAACGTAGACAAAGACATTCAAACGTTTTGGCTTCGTATAAATTAATGAACCTGTGGATAAGTTTGAAGCAGCAAAGAATTGTATTTGTGGAGGATATGGCCAGTTCTTGTTTTTCGCTATTTGTTCTGCTTTTGCTATTGCTGAAACTGATGGGTCTGGGCTTCTACTACACCGACATATTTAGCCGACCTTCTGACTTTGTCTTGCTTTTATTTTAGCTTTATAAATAATAATAATATAATATTAAAAACTTATTAAAAAAATTTAAGATGTATCCTCGCATTCATAACAATAAAAAAATTTGGACCAATGGGACAACTTTATGGAAATTTAATATGAGGGGTAAAGTTGAAAAATTAAATTTAAGTTCAAAATACATGCAGTAAGGTTATAGGAGTAATTTGGGAACCTAATGTTATTGGGTTGTTGATACCATTTATTTATAGATGGAAACTTAAGGGTGTGTGTTAAAATGTAATAAAATTTCAAAGTGTGAGGGGGGAATGATATAATTTTTCTAAAAGTGTGAACTTAATTGTATTTGATCGAAATTTTATAAAAAATTAGTATAATTTATCTCCAAAAAAAAGTCTTTCAAAAAGTGTTAAAGTGATTTTTTTAACTTTATCTAAAACGGTCATATGTTTAGGTTCGTTACGAATGGAAAAAGAAAATTTAAATTAAAAGATTAAAAAATTTAATAAAAAACAAAATAAATCATCCAATAAAATTACCAAAAAAAAAAAAAACTATCTCAAACATTGAACGACGCTTTTTTCTCTATCCTCTCTCTCTTTACCATATACCATACAAACTCATGACAGAAGTGTATGCTCTTCAATCTTCAAGACTGCTCTCGCTTATTTGAGGCATAAGGCAAAAATATAAATAGAGACATTTTATAAAATTTTATATTATAATTTAGCTTAGTTAGAATTAATCTTTTTATCTTTTTGAGATGCAAAATTATTTCTTAAATTTTTATATTCAAATCTTGATAATATATTTTTTTAATTGATATTATTCCTAAACTACTTAATTTTTCTCGTCACATGGTTGATCTTAGATATGTTCTTTGTTGAGTACTATTATATTGCATGTTTAATTATCACTAAGTTTATTTTTGTTGTTACTTTTTTTTATGTATTATTTTTTTTCATTTAAATTTTGTTATTTTTTATTGGTATTTGTTATACTACATATTTGCTTATTATCTATATTTTTTATTATCATCATTTAATCTAGTATTATCTAACTCTTCAACTTTGTTTTTTGGTATGTTTTGTTTATTGCTAATAAAAAAAATTTCATGATTCCCTTTTTAAGATTAAATCAATTTTTTAATTTTATTTTTGGCATTTAGAATACCCTGATTAAAATTTTCACGTAGAACTATTCTATGACAAAAACTATTGGTAAATGAAAGATAAAAAAATCATACACAACTAAAATAAAATTATCTACTTGCAATAAAATGAATTTATAATGAAAGAAAAATATTCTTCTTACGTATCAATTAAGCAAATGTAGTGCTGTACCGCAATATATATAAACAGAGAACAATAGAGAAATTTAATTCTTATTGGGTACCGTCACAAGAGATGTAGAAATAGAGAGTCGGGAGGGAGAATGACGATGGAAGATTACCAAATTAATGAATACATTTTTGAATAATCTGAGATTATTTAAACTTTCAAAGTAAAAATGTTAAAAGATTTTTTCTAAGCATATATATATTTATGTATATATATTACTTTTATTGTTTGTAGTTAAAGTTAATGATGTGTGTGTTTTTATTTGATCTGACAGTACTTTATTAAAGTAGTATGCATCAACTTTTATTAAAAGCAATTGCAAAGGACAAATCATCCAAAAGTAATCACAAAAATAGTAAACTAAAATTATATATACTTGTTAAAATTCTAAGAGGACTACAATTATTAAACTTAAAAGTTTGGAGGCCCTGGCATTTGAAGAGGTTCTAGGCAAACTATTTAATTGCTTATAGCTTTAGCAGGCTCTGACAACCTTTATGCTTCCCTAATTTTGTTTGGTTTGGAAATTTAATTATAAATTAAAATTTTAAATCAAATTCTTTGTTTAAAATTATTTAAAATTAAATAATTAAAAAGTTCGTTTGATAAATTATAAAGCTAATTTTAAGCAAAATAAATAAATAAACCAAAAAACTTGACTTTTTTTTTATCGGGAGTACAGGGACAGCCGGGAGGGAAGGAGAGGGAAGGGAGGAGGGGGAAGGAGACTCGAACCGCTGACTACCGGGTGAGGAGCTTATGTGAAGGTTGTGAGTTACTAAACTGCCAAGGCTTCTCCACAAAAGCTTGACTTGAAATAACTTAAAGCTAACAAGCAAAAAGCATGGTTTAAAATTATTATAATTTTTAAAATTTATTTTCAAATAATTTTATATTCAATAAGAATATTATTTGATAGATTTTGATGAATATATTTTTAAAATATAATTTTTATAAAAAAATTAGATGTGAATAATAAAAGTTATGATATTTAAAAATATATATAAATAATTTTTATGTAAAAAGCAAAGAGGCTAAAACTTTCGAATTTGCCAAATAATTTTTAAAATTTTTTAACTTTAATTCAAAAAATAAAAAAATTCACCTTAAAATCAACTTAAAACCGACTGCCAAACCATACAATTTCTTTCTCAATTTCATTAGTGGAGGCAAAGAATGTTGTTCGATTTTTCTGACAATTAGGTTGGTAAAGTTGAAACATTATAAATTTTAGGCATATTTGGGCTATTTAACAATTATTCTTTTTATATAAAAAGTTATATTTTAAGTTATACCATTTTGTTATTTGAAAAGCTAATTTTTTTATAAAAAAAAGTATATATACATTTTATACTAAAATTTTCTTTTAAGTAAAATAATTACATCACTCTTGATTAGAAAGTAAACTCTCCTCTTAATAATGAAAAAAGTCGGTACCAACATCTCAAATACTATCTAGAGCTTAAAAAGCAAAATGCAAGGACATATTAAATATTTTAACAAAAATTAAAAAATAAAAAATCATCCCACACACTATTTTTTTTTATTTTTTAAAAAAAAATTAAATCTCTAAAAAGCTAACTTGTTAAAATGCCAAATAAGGCACCTAACCATCGTCACCACAACTACAGCAAACCACTAATAGCAACTCCAATTCATGCTCTATAACTCTATTTTAAAATAAAAATGCTCTCCAACTAAATTTTTAAACCATTCTTTACTTTAAAAAATACCAATTTGACACTCTATATTTAGAGTATCAAAAAATTATAGAGAACTATCTCAATCTTACTATTGACTTTTAAAATTTTTAATTTTATCCTCATAAGATTTTTATATCAAATTTAAATACCATCTATATCCTTTGTACTTCTTGTTGCATTTTAATAAAATGCATATAACTTTTAATATATACAATTAATATTTTTGAAATCGGTATTGTTGGACAGATATTCATGACACCTTTAAAACGAGACTGTGAGACTAGTATTAAATATAATTAATAAAATTTTAAAAATGATAATTAATTAATAAAAAATATATTGATAATATAAACCAATTTTCTTCCAGGAAAAGTAATTAACTCCTTCCCATGGATCAAACATGGCCTTAAAGAGTTAACTTTTCCCCTGTTAAGACATCAATGGACAAGCTAGTCCATCAACTACCAACAATACGTGCTTCAAGTTTATTAACTTCGTAGACAGCTTTTAAATTCTTCTCACCCACCGGTAGGTACAAGTTTTTACTATTTTAAATGCTGCTATAAAGTCAACATGTCTATATGTGGGATGGTAATTATAAGCTACCCGAAAAAAAAAAAAATTAAAAATTACTCCGAATTTAAAATAAAAAGTTTAAATTTAATTATGTATTATGTGAGTCATACTGTAAACAAATCTAAATTACTGATTTTGAATTTTAAAACTATTTTATGAGAATATTTTCTGAATTTATAGTATTATTGTATGACTTTAATTACGAAGGCCATCAACAAATTTCGGGGATGTGTTCGTTAAGTTGAACGCCTAAATCCAAGTGGTGCTTTCGAAATAGATATTGTAAGAAGTTTTGCAAATTCTTGTATTTTATTTAACATAACATATTATTGTTTTGTATATTTGTTTGTTTTTTGTTCGTCCAATAGGGAGGAAGAAAGAGAAAATGAGAAGGATGTAGATAATTAGTAAGGGTCACATCCTTGAATCTATAGCTGAAGGAAATAGAGAAATCATATCATAGAGGATTTGAAAAGATGACAAATGGAAAGGGAGGAACGGTTTGCCAAAATGGAAAATGATGCATCGAATCGTTGTTAACTCGGGATGTTGCAGGCTGAAAATGAACGTAATAAATTACAACTTGAACGTGCACGTCGAGAGAAAGAATTCATGGAGACCCAATTGATCATGAATATTTTTTAAGGAAAAAAGTTGAAATTCTAGAAAAAAAGTGGAGAAGGAGCCAACTCTTTGTTAGGTTATGTCTTGTATTATACTAAATTCGTATTTATTATATTATTTTTTGATCTATATGTAATTCAGTTTGGGTGATATTATGAGTTCACTAAAATTCTTTATGTATATGATTTATAATAATATGAGTTGATTAGAATTCTTTTGAGTTTTCATATGTGTGCATATAAATAGAACACTAGTGGAACTTTAAGGAGAATGTCGTGAGACAGAAAATTGAGAGATTAGCTAGTAGAAAGAAGAGAGATGAGTGCTGTACTATTTCACATTCGACGTTAGTAAAAATTTTTTTCTCTCGCTCGTGAACGTAAGTTGGTGTGGGCCGAATCACGTAAATTCTTGGTATTTATTATTTTTTTGTATTTTTGTGCGTGGATTAATTCTGTTCGCGTTCTATAATTTGTATTTAAATATCAACAAATGATATTAGAGCTAATGGTTTGACGATTTGAAATTAATAGTTGAAGATTCGAAACTGTGGTAGATAATCGGAATAAGGTATAATTTTTTGATTTCGTATCGAATAAATCAAGAAATTATTTATATATTATTTATATTTGCACAAAAAAAAGGATAGGAGCAGCGTCGTTGGTTTTGAAATCAAAGGAACATTGACGTATTAAAATTGGTGTAGGTTGGAAAAACTGTTTAGCCATAAAGGAAAAAAAAAAAAAAAGAGAAGGGAAGACAGCAACAGCGGCACGATTTTTCGATAGAGCAATTTTTTTTATTGAAACCAAGTAGCAATTTTTGTTTGTAACGGAGCCAGCAGTTTTTATCAGTAGGGGTTGATTTGATTTTGCACGGAAATCCCAACAAGTCCGTGATTTCCAATCATTCAGCAAGGGATTGATACCGATTTTGTTTCAAAAGATTTGATTGAAAACGGCAATTATCCAGTGTGGCAGTGGTATTGGCTAAATTAACAGTTTATATTTATTTTATTATATCAGCTCGTATATATAATAAAATAATTTAAATGGGAGGTGTCTCTTAAGATTTTTTGGCGTTGTAAATTCATCGATACGGTCAAATTTTTTGATTTCTACACTGTTTTTTTAAATTGGATAAGTCGACATAGATTGAGATTGATCGAGTGTGATCGGATACAATCAGGAGTGATCGGGTACAATCAGAATTGATTTGGGTTGCATGAGACAAAGATTACACATATCTGCTATTGCGACTTGTTCAGATTGTGGGGATTGTCAAACACAATTCTAATGGCGTTGAAGAGTTCGAATTTTGTGATTAAACCTTTCAACAGTCACAACGACTTCATCTTATGGCAGGAAAGAGTGAAAAATATTTTGACGCGTGAAGGACTGATCAAGGCTCTCAGGATAAAGTCAACAAAATTGAAAATGATGAAGGATGTACAGTGGGAGGAGATACGGGACTTGGTGAACAGCACGATTTAGTGTATCTCGATAACAGCACTATTCGGGAAGTCATCAACGAAAATGATCCGATAGAACTCTGGGTTAAATTGGAAAGAAGGTACAAGCCTAAGATATTGACCAATTGGTTGTCTTTAAAGAAACAGTTATATGCACTTCAGATGACAGAGGAATCAAACTTTATGGAGCACTTGGGCGAGTTCAATAGGATACTAACGGAATTAGATTCTATCAGCGCAAAGATCGTAGACGAGGATAAAGCTATTCTCCTGTTGGTTTCAATGCCTTCATCATACGAGCATCTGAGAACTACACTGATGTTTGGAAAAGATACCCTTGGGTTAGATGAGGTTGTTGCTGCTCTCATATCTCATGAGATGTTGAAGAAGAGGGAGAGTAACAGATCACAGGAAGAGGGTATCATAGTTGCATCAGGCAGTAGAAAAGTCAAAGGTAGGGCGATAGTGAAGCAAGATGGGTTTAAGAAGAAAGGTTGTTCCAAGTCGAGAGGTTACAAAGGAAAGTGATACTATTGTAACAAAAAATGTCATCTGAAGAAGAATTGTCTGAAGTACAAGGCAGACAAAGAAAAAGAACAATCACCAGAGACAACAGTTATAGAGGGCTCCAATTATGAAGAATTAGAGGTGCTCGTAGTTACTTCAGGTATGAGCAAATTAGATTAGATATTAGATTCTGAATGTTCGTTCCACATGTGTACATTCAAAGAGTATTTTGATACATATCAGGCAAGCGATGGGGGTACTATCAGGATGGATAACAATGCAGTGAGCAAAGTTGTCGGTATAGGGACAGTGCAGCTTTGCAGGCTTGATGAGACTGTTTTGATATTGACTGAGGTTAGACATGTTCCAAATCTAAGGAAGAACTTGATTTCTTTAGGGATGCTGGATTCAAGAGGTTGTGGGTTCTCATCTAGAGGTGGAGTTCTTTAGGTTTCAAAGGAAAACACAGATGTATTGTAGGGATAAATGATTGACAACCTATACAGGTTCGTAGGAAATGTTATGACAGGTGGAGCTCTTGTCAAACATCAGATAAGTAGTATAGGTAGATGACATACACAGAAAAAGTGTAAGGGTGATCATGTTGAACAACAGTTTCGAAAAAGC
>JAOTRH010467018.1:0-27567 GCA_034768845.1 Heliamphora exappendiculata | reverse complement strand
ACTTATAAACTTAATAATAATATTAATAGGTTATAAACTTATAAACTTTAAAACTTATAAGTTATAATTTATAAACTAATAAAAATATAAAAAATTAAAACTAATAAACTGATATTGCTATAAATAATAAATTAACTTATTAATTTATTATGAAGTTCGACTAATTAATTAATAATAAATTAATATAATAACAACTAATAACTAAGAAAAATTTAAAATTATATTATACAAGTTACAACAAAAATTTTAAAAAAAAACTAAAAACCTGAAAAAAGCCCAACGGGTCCACCCAAAAGCTCGGCCCGAGGCCAAAAACCTAAACCCGAGCCCTAAGCCCAAGCCCTATATCCTTGGGCCTAGGTGTACCCCTTGAAAAAAAGCCCAACCCAGCTCAAACTTTTAGCGGAAGCCTGTCGGGCCATTTTTACACCCTTACGTGAGAGTGGAAATAAAATGGAAAGGAAACTACTCTGTTCCTGCTGTCCACATTAATGTTTTTGGCATTCTCATCAAATTTGCTTACCTGCTTTGTGTTCTTATGTGCAGTGTTCTTTCAAGATATGGCATTCATAGCTTGCCATCAATATTGATAGTGAACCAGACAAGTAGGGTGAGGTATCATGGTCCAAAAGATCTCCAATCCTTTGTGTGCTTCTATAAGAGAACTACATGTAGTGATTATGACTAAATTACTTAATTATGTCTAGGAAGCTGCTGGGGTGCCGTGTTGAAGTGACCCTATTTGTTGTAATTTGTATATGAGTAAAGTTTTTTTGGTAAGTAAGATATATTTAAAAAGAAGGGCATAAAGGAAATGCCATTTGAATACAAGTACTCCCATTAAAGGAGATTCAGTATAGAAATTGCTACAAAAAAGAAGTCATCCTAAAAAAGGGACAATGAAATTTATAGAATAAAAAATAGTCTAAACTCCTTTCTCAAAAGGCTAATTATACAAATTAAATGTCCTTCAATCTATATATTGAGGACTCAGCCTCATTAAAAGAACCTTTTGTTATGCTCCATTTGTGAGACTCTAATCCGTTTTAATTTTTGCAAGATTTTGACGTGTTGTTATTTATTTTTGTGATAGCATATTTATACGTGTTTTTATATATGTTCGGGTTTAGAAATATATGTGGGGTTAGATACCGGGGCCGTTGGGCGTTATGGTACGAATTAAAAAAAAAAGATATTTTTGCGAGTCTATAAATATCTAGTTTTAGATATTTTCAAATATACTTTCCATCTCGATCTCTAGCTTTTGAAAATCCTAGAAAGCTCTGCCTTTGCTCTGACTTGTCGGTGACCCGGGGCTTAGTTTTTGACGATCAGATAGCAGATCCATAGCATCCTCACGGTGGACTACGCATTTATCCGGACGAAATCTCGTTCCGACAAAGTTTATTTTTTCACGTGGTTCGAGGTGTCGAGTTTTTGACTCAACGAGGTAGGTTCCTAGACTCTCATGTTTTAGAGGGGTGCTACGTGAAATCTTACGTGTTTTTACTGTTTAAAAATGCATGAAAAATCAATTTAAGTTTCGAAAAGTCGAGTTTTGGTTCAAAATCGTTTTTAGTGGTTTTGGATTGGATGAAATGGGGTTTTAAGGTGTTTCTTTCGGTTTTTCTTAGTAGTTTTGGGCTTGGGTATGTTCGAGGGTGACGAAAAGGAGTTTGGATGCTTTGATTTTGGGTTTGAAAGGGGCTGTTCCAGTAGCGTAAATCGGTTTCCGCCGTGGGTCAGTTGACTGAACTGGGTGGTTCAGTGAGCTGGGTCGATAGTAGGGTGTTTCAGTCAACTAGAGGTGATGATCCAGTCGACTGACCTATGTTAGGGCTTTTCTATTTTTGTTTCCATTTGCTTTTTAGTTGACTGAATTTTGGGGTTCAGTCGACTGAAGTGTTGTTGGGGGGCGTTTTGTTGCTTTGGGTGGTCATGTTGTGGTCGTAAGGGTTTGTTTATGTTTTGTTGTTGTCCTCAGGGGTGACATGGGTTTGGTAGACATGGTGTTTACACTTTGTTGGGTGTATGACGTGTGTGGGTTTTGATTCTTTTTTCTAAAGGGTGGGTTTTGGGAAAAGAAGGTGTTTTGTGAAAATCGAGATTTTGGAGGTTTGGAGATAGCCTTCGGCGTTGAGTTACGTTTTGTGGGTTGTTGGTCGTTTGGGTTAGTGGATGGCAAGTTATGTAATGAGTTTTGTGACTCGAGATGTCGATGTGTGATACGTAGTGTTGTACGTGATTTTATGCATTTTAACTCTAGTGCTACTTATGCATGCGTTGAGTAAGTTCTGTTGGTTGCTTGTGTTGTTCATGTTAGCTCTGGTTCACGATGCATTAAATGGGGCTGCGGTCTTTTAGTGAAAGCCCAAGAAGATGGTTGTTCATGATTGGACAAACGTTAACTTTGGTCGATAGTGCATTGGATGGGGCCACGGTCCTTCGGTGAAAGCCCGAGAAGATGGTTGTTCATGATTGGACAAACGTTGGCTCTGATCGACGGTGCATTAGATGGGGCTGCGATCCTTTAGTGAAAGCTCGAGAAGATGTATTAGATGGGGCCACGATCCTTCGGTGAAAGCCCGAGAAGATCCATGTGTTGGGTGTGAATCATCGCAGACAATATAGAACTGTTCTCGGAGCTCGTGATAGTCGATCTATATATATGTGCTACATGTAGGGCTCGCAAGAGTTGCTGGTTGTGTGTGAAGAATACATATATAAAATTGTTTTCAAACTGCTTTCTTTTGAGACTCGTATGAGTTGTGATATAAAACCGTTTTCAAGGCTCGTATGAGTCAAGAATCGCACATTATTTTCCTAGCATGTTTAGCCTTTATTTCATGTTTGTCTAGTTTTTGCTAAGCTTTGGCTCATGATATGAGATTTGAAATATTTTTCAGTTACCGATCACGCAGGTTGATTCAGAGGTGCCGGAGGGACAAAAGATATATAGTCTTCCTTTTTTGTTTCTTTTGGACCTCGTATGTTTACATATTTTCGGTGTTGGAACCATGTGTTGTAAGTCTGAGGGCGATATATTTAATGCATGTATGCTTTTATCTTGAGAGTAAAATATCGGGTTGGGTGTTGCTTTTTAGCTTTGTACGGTTGTTTGTGGGTGTTTCACATAGCTCGGAGTTTGGGACGTAACAACTTGGTATCAGAGTTTTGGGTTCGAATACCTAAGAGCCGTGGAAAGAGGGTGCATCACCGTGTGAGGTTGATTGCGTGTGCTTGACTACATGTGTTTATATGTTTTGATAGCATAAACATGATAGTGTGTTGAATGTGTGAATGCTGTGTATATGTGAGCATGGGGGTTAAACCTTATGATTGAAGAGTCTTACCTTCAGGTATTTGGATTAACAAGCTTGGAAGTCGAGTTAAAAATGCGTTTAACTGACGTATTTTATAACATGGAATCTAAGTAGGTTATCTAGATTGACTCGTTACTCTTATCGGTTCTCCTCGGTATGTGGGGTTTGTTTACCATGAACCTATGTGGCTACGTGTTAGCATGCTTATGTGGTTAGTGTTTATGTTCATGCGATGTGCTGCATCTTATGTTCTGTCTTTCCCTTCATATAGATGTGATGTTCGCGTGGGGAGGTCGAGGCTGTGGTTGTGGAGGCTGAAGGGATGTGCCAGTCCCTAATGCTGGGGATGCTAATACTCCCCAAGGATCGATGGACGCGACTGAGTTGCTGCGCGTGATGGTAGGCTCCATCCAGCAGCTGGTTGAGACTGCTAGGGGGAGAGAGAGAGAGAACCCAAGCCGAGGGGAACAGTGGCGATGCGAGAGTTTAGACGTCTGGATCCTCCTACCTTTGCTGGGGATCCTGATCCTACAGTAACGACAGAGTCGTTGGAGCTTGTGACTCGGATCCTTGATACACAGCAGATAGAGGAGGACGATTTGCAGGTTTCTTTTGTTGCTTTTCAGCTGAGAGGCGATGCTCACGAATGGTGGAAATACGCCCAAAATACCGTGGAGGGCACATGGGAAGCTTTCACAGGAGTTTTTTGGAGAAGTATTTTCTGGCTTCATTGAGGGACTTGTATAGGGAGGAGTTCTATGCTTTCACGCAGGGGGTGATGAGCATTGTGTAGTACAAGGACAGATTTACTAGTAAGTCCCAGTTTTCACTGGAGTCGGTGGGAACAGACGAGCTGCGTTTGAGGAGGTTTTAGCGGGGTTTGAGGCCCACGATCAGGGAGCGTGTGGCAGGAGTGAGGCTGCACGTTTTTACAGAGCTGGTGGAGTTGACGGCAATGATTGAGAACACTTTGACTGAGACTTGGGGTTTCTGGGAGGTTAGGACACTGAATGGTGGGACAGAGACACAAACAAGTGGGCGTTCTAGCAAGAGGCAGAGGCCCTCTGGCCCTAGTTTTCATCCATTTGGATTGCCAAAGCAGTTTTCAACACTAGTACCATCAGTGGCTTTCTTTGGGAGGCCAGAGCAACACGAGTTCCTTTTCTTTCGGTGTAGGTAGCCTGGACATCATGCGGTGGATTGCTTGCAGCCGAGGCAGACCTAGGATTCAGTATTGGTTCAGTCACGGGGGAGGGAGCCACGAGTTTGTTATGGGTGTGGCTAATTAGGACATATTCGCAGGAACTGTCCACAAGGAGGCAGTGCATCGAGCATGGTAGATACACCATTGGGTTCATTTGTGCAAGGTCAACCGGAGTACCAACAGCAGCATCCCGCAGTCTAGACTTCTCGAGCTACAGATAGGGGTACTTCAGTTCAGTCAGTACGACAGCCGACAGTGATGGGCTATGGTGAGCAGACTAGGATGAAGCAGGGCCAAGTATATGCCCTCACAGCTCCTAGTTTTTCCAAGGCACCAGTTGTGCCTAACGATGCAACTATTCCTCTGGTGAGCAGAGGTACTTTTTGAGTGTGCAGACTTTGGGCCAGTGTTCTTATCGACACGGGAGAATCGTATTTCTTTATTTCATTTGTTGAGGGGTTGGTGACGGACTCTGTGGGCTGTGTGCGGGGTGTAGAGACATCGGTTAGTGAGGATGTGGGGTTGGGACGAGTTTGTAGATTAAGTGTCTTCGAGGTGGTTAATTGCTGTTTGGAGTTTGATCATGTTTGACGTTATCCTAAGAGTGATTTGGCTAACTACCTCTCGTGCATGTATCGATTGCGATTGATGGGATTGTTTTCTCCTAACCTTGTGGCAAATTTCAAGAACGAAATTCCTTTAAGGGGATAGAGTTGTGAGACTCTGGCCCGTTTTAATTTTTGCGAGATTTCGACGCGTTGTTATTCGTTTTCGTGATAGCATATTATATGTATTTTTATGCATGTTTGGGTTTAGAAATGCATGAGGTGTTGGATACCGCGGCCGTTGGGCATTGTAGTGAAATTTTTTTTAAAAAAAGATAGTTTCGCGAGCCTATAAATATCTAGCTTTAGATATTTTCAAAGACATTTTTCATCTCTCTAACTTTTGAAAATCCTATATGGCTATGCCTTCTCTCTAACTTCACGAGGGTCAGGGGCTTGATCTTTTACAATCAGATAGCAGATCCATAGTATCCTCGTGGTGTGCTTCACATTCATTCGGACAGAATCTCGTTTCGACGAAGTTTATTTTTTCACGTGGTTCGAGGTGTTGAGTTTTTGACTCAATGAAGTAGGATCCTAGAATCTCATATCCTAGAGAGGTGCTACATAAAATCTTATGTGTTTTTACCGTTTAAAATACATGAAAAATTGATATGAAATAGGTTTTCGAGGTGTTTCTTTTGGTGTTTCTTAGTAGTTTTGGGCTTGGGTATGTCCGAGGGTGTCAAAAGGGAGTTTGGGTTCTTCGATTTCGGGTTTAAAAGGGGCTATTCCAGTAGCGTAAGTCAATTTTCGCCGTGGGTCAGTCGACTGAACTGGGTGGTTCAGTCGACTGGGTCGACAGTAGGGTGTTTCAGTTGACTGGAGGTGATGATTCAATCAACTGACCTGTGTTAGGGCTTTTCTATTTTTTTTCAGTAGCTTTCCAATTGACTGAATTATGGGGTTCAGTTGACTGAAGTGTTGTTGGGGGCTATTTTGTTGCTTTGGGTGGCCATGTTGTGGTCGTAAGGGTTTGTTTATGTTTTGTTGTCATCCTCGGGGGTGACGTGGGTTTGGTAGACACATGGTGTTTCTACTTTGTTGGGTGTACGACGTGTGTGGGTTTTGATTCTTTTTCTAAAGGGTGAGTTTTGGGAAAATATGGTGTTTTGTGAAAATTAAGTTTTTGCAGGGTTGGAGATAGCCTTCGGCGTTGAGTTACGTTTTGTGGGTTGTTGGTCGTTTGGGTTAGTGGATGACGAGTTATGTGATAAGTTGTGTGACTCGAGATGTCGAAATGTGATACGTAATGTTGTACGTGGTTTTATACATTTTAACTCTAGTGTTATTTATGCATGCGTTGAGTAAGTTGTGTTGGTTTCTTGTGTTGTTCATGTTAGCTCTGGTTAACGATGCATTAGATGGGATACTGGTCCTTCGGTGAAAGCCCGAGAAGATGGTTGTTCATGAATGGACGAAGATTGGCTCCGGTCAACGGTGCATTAGATTGGGCTGCGGTCTTTTGGAGAAAGCCCGAGAAGATGCATTAGATTGGGCCACAGTCCTTTGGTGAAAGCCCGAGAAGATGGTTGTTCATGATTGGATGAACGTTGTCTTTGGTCGATGGCGCATTAGATGGGGTTGCGGTCCTTCGGTGAAAGTCCAAGAAGATGCATTATATGGGGCTTTAGTTCTTCGGTGAAAGCCCGAGAAGATTTATATGTTAGGTGTGAATCATCATAAACATTATAAAGCTATTCTCGGGGCTCGAGAGAGTCGATCCATATATCTGTGCTGCATGTGAGGCTCGCGAGAGTCGATGGTTGTGTGTGAAGCATACATTTATAAAATCATTTTCAAACTGCTTTCTTCTGGGACTCATATGAGTTGTGGTATAAAATCATTTTCAAAACTGTTTTCAAGGCTCGTGTGAGTCGAAAACCGCACATTATTTTCCTAGCATGTTTAGTCTTTATTTCATGTTTTTTTAGTTTTTGTTGAGTTTTGGCTCACGGTGTGAGATTTGAAATATTTTTTAGGTGCCGGTCACGCAAGTTGATTCGGAGGTGCCGGAGGGGTAGAAGATCTATAGTCTTGCTTTTTTGTTTCTTTTAGACCTTGTATGTTTATATATTTTTAGTGTTGAAACCGTGTGTTATAAGCTTGGGGGTAATATATTTAATGCTTGTATGCTTTTATCTTGAGAGTAAAATATCAGGCTGGGTGTTGCTTTTTGGCTTTATATGGTTGTTTGTGAATGTTTCACGTGGCTCGGAGTTTGGAGCGTGACAACTAGCTCTCCCTAAAAATAAGGTGATCCAACCACACCTTCCAGTACAGCTACCTTGTTATGACTTTACTCCAGTCACTAACAAATCAAGGGGACCATCCACAAAGCCTTCTTCCGACTAATTGACAGTCTCTCTCCTCTATACCCTATAAGGACGTCGGCCATCTCCTCCTCAAAAACCCAGTTCACCCTAAAAAGTAACTGTACAAACTTCCACAACTCCCTTGAAAAGTCATAGTGAATAAGCAAGTGAGCAACAAACTCTCCATCTTTATTACACAAACAACACCTATTAACAGCACACAGCCTCTCTGGCTAAGGTTATCTAGGTTGATGATCTTCTCATGCTAAAGTCTTCATTTTCTCCAAAGAATTTTTGGTGTTTCTTTTCCTATTTTCTTTTGTGAGCTTCCATTTTGTTAATGACTCCATTAATTGGGATTTGGAGATCAATGTGGAAAAATGGAGTGATATATTCATTGTGCGTCCATTTTTTCTCTGCGTTTCAGTTCCTGCTTGAACTTTATTATAGCTTTACCCCGTATCTTTGTTTCTGTTTTATGACTTGACCTAGGAGTGGATGTGATTGAAGATCAAGGGGGCACACAAGTTAATACTTATTGCTGAATGTACTACTATGGGAAGAGGATTTAATTTTTGAGATTTCAATTGTATAGCTATTTTGAAATAACGTAGTTGATAAATAAGCTTGCCTAACCTCAAAATCTTCACCATGCCTAAACAAAAAGTACTTTACTGCTCATGATTTGCAATACATTTTGCTTGCTAATGTTTATCCGTTACATATAAATGCACTGCACCCCCTCCTTTCACAAATAACTCAACGTTAATTCTAAAGTTATACCTTATGTTTTTCATTAATTAGCTTGCTTCTATGGAAATCATGTTAATTCTATTTTGAACACCACCTCTGCCTGATCGGTACGTAAAAGTGCCAATCAAATCCTACAAAGTATGCTTCGCTAAGCCTCACTTATGTGTTTATTAATATGTTTTAATAGTGTTTCAGTGTTAGCATCAGAAGAAGCAAGATGGTGGAAAAATGTGCTAGAATGGATCAACAGTTATAAAGGTCAATAATTCTAAAATGAAAGCCAAATGATCAAAATAACGCTGTTCTGGTTACCTCTCAAAACTTGAAGACCCGGCACCATGATTGGTAATAGCTCAAATTTTAAGAAATTCGGTAAAAATGTTCAATGGTGAATAAAATAATGTTTTAAAAGAAGTTCGGCTAAAAATATGCGAAAAATGTGTGAAACAATTGACATATTTCTACTATTTTGGTCATAACTTTTTGTACAAAATGAATTTTGATATGTGGCTAGAATCATTAGAAAGTAGATTTTTGGGACTTCAATTAGGACGCAAGAATGACTCTATTCAGAGTTCGGATGAAAAGTTATGCTTGTTTAAATTTGGTATAACAGCACAATTGTGTTTTTGCAAAATAGCATCCGGAGCGAAGTATGGGCTTCTGGACAAAAATTGACCCGAATGATTTGCGTCTGGATGGAATTTTGAGCTTTCGGACAGAACCAGAACATAAAGATTTTCATCCGAACAGAACAGGAAGCGCCCGAACGGAACGGGACAGTCAGAATTTGAACAGAACCGTACAACAAGGTGCGTCGATCACTACTATACAAACAAGGCCTAGGGGATTCATTCTATTCATTCCATATCTTCAAAAATCAAATTGAAGACTCATCTAAAGACGATTCTAGAAGCTAGGGAAGTGACAGGAAGACGAAGACGGATGCCTAGGAACCAATTTTTCTTCAACTCTTCATGAATTCGAGCTGAAACATGATTAGCTGATCTTCTTCTTCCTAGGGGATGATGAACCCCTAGTCGTTATTTTATGATTAATTTAAATTTAAATTTCTTTTCTATTCGGATTCAATTTGTTTTATGATTTTGAGATGTTGGTGTTTGATCAACGAATTTTTAATTTGATTATCTAGTTTCTGTTTTTACTTTCTGTGATTGTAATAATGAGATCATGTAACTATTATATGTTCTTTTTCTTATCCAAATGTGAGATATTTTTTGCTCGGATAGGACGGGTCGTGCCGCGATCACTTGGATAATGCGTGCCACGTCTAAGATAGGATATGCCGAGTTTAGATAATGCGAACATGTAGTCGTGACCGGATTGAATTGAATCGAATGAATGAAATAGAATCTGAATGAAACTAAAATTCTAGTTATGGTAGATTCAAACTTTAGGAATTTTGATTATCTTTTAGATTTAGAATAGTTTTTATTATTTTATTTTATTTAAATCAATCATATTTTATAATCTCAATTAAATTATATTTTTAATTAATTTTATATATTAATCTGAGAATACCGTAACTTAGCCAATTTGTCCCCGTTAGAACGATACTTGGACTTAACCACTATTCTATCAAACATTAATTAAATTTGAATTTTAAATATTTATTTTGGTACGGTACGATAATGAACCACTACTTATTCCAAGATACTTTACTGGAGCCAAATATATACTGATTTTTCTCTTAACACTATTTTGTTGCTAAGCCAAATATATACTGATTTTTCTCTTAACACTATTTTGTTGCTAAAATGTCACGTAACAATTAGGGGTACTCAAAAAATTCAAAAGAATGGATAAACTGGTCCAAAACGTTTCTACTTGGGTATTTTATGATATTTCTACTTCTTTAACATTACTTTAAAGCAATTCATTTTTAGGAATTAAATAGAGAAAGCATAAAAGTTGTTACTGTTCGTAAGTCACTTAGAGAGGATTTAGAAGAGAAAGCACATTTGTCGTCTGATTACAATTCTCGCATAAATTATAATTTTTTTTCAAAATTCTTGAAGATCTAAAAAAAAATTTAAAATTGATTTCTAAATGTATTATTATTATTTTTTGTTGTCTTTTTAATATTACTTGTCTATAATATTAAACATACAATTTATTAATTTATTAGTATCGATACAAAAATAGTGACCGTACATAACACACAGTCGGCTGTACTAATATATATATATACATAAAATTCTATGAAGTGCACCCCGAAAAAGGTGCATACCAAAGGTAGATATGAGTTATGTGCAATGAATTTAAGAATGATGTGCTATTAATTTGAATTCCAGTTTTGTAATTAGCTTTTTGTATTTTTAATTATTTTAATTATATAACTTTTTTATCAATAAATATATACATAATTACGTACCCAACTTCTACGCATTACACTTCATAATATGTTTAAACTCCTGACCTTCTATTTAAAAATATAATATTCATACCATTTACTATTTCGATTTTAATATTTTAACTATGTAGATCTCTATTAGTTCCTCCAACCTATCAAAATCTTTTCTCCACGCCCGTGATGAAAGTGACGTTGTATTCGCAAACGACGACGTACATTTGATAGCTATGATGGTTCAGCAGTTGAGCTCCTGCTCCACGCTCGATCACATACTGCTCAAAACCATTTAATTAATTAGTCAACAACATTATGATAATTATATTTTAGTGATTATATTTTAATAATTATATTTAAATATCACAATTACGTGGAGTAATTATTCAGTATTCTCAAAATACCGTAGCATTGTTTGCGATGTGCTTTAATTTAATTATATAATAAAAAATATTTTGCATGTTATAATGTTGACTCACCTTATTTATTAAGTAAGTAAAAAATAAAAAAGACTCACTTAGATTGCATCATATATTGTTATTTTTTAAAAATACCATATAAACAATATCATATAGTACTTTGTGAGTATCCGATATTTTTTCTATTATGTGACAATGATACTTAAAAACAATTAATATATTCATAAAATGTCATATTATGTAGTGTTTAAATATAATTACCAAATATAATCAATATAATATTACTCTTAATTTATTTATTTTTACTTCTAAGATCTACGTGTTGAGATTTAATTATCAATTTCGAACGTAAATAGAAGCACACAAATATACACACATTAATGAAACAAATCACATAAGAATTTACGTGATTCGACACAACTTGCCTAAATCTACGAATAAAATAAATAATCTACTATAACTATAGATTATAGTATCATAACAAAAAAATATGTCAAAATCTTATACCTACAACTTGAGCATGGAAACAATCTCGTTTTCTTGCTCAAGATTTATCCCGGTGCTCCTGTTATTTTTTTTACTTTTTATTTATTTATATTTTTATCCTTTTAATTCAATTTTTTACACAATAACTAAAATTATAATGTTTTTATTTATATATAAATCCTAAAACCTTAGCCTATATATAATTATAAAATTTTATGATTTTTTTTTATAAATTCATGACTCTAACTTGTTCAAAATATATATATAAATAAAATTTTAATTATATAAATTCGTAAAATATAGTAAGGATACAAAAATTCAACACATGTTCGCGAACAATGCAACCACTAATTAATAGGTCAGAATGACATGAAATTGGTACATTATGATAACACATGTAGGGGATGAAATTATTTTTGTTAAAATATTTATATTTTTTTTATTTCAATGCACAATAAATTATTCAATTTTTTAAAAAAACTTAAAATTAACACAAAAAATTTGAGATATAATTTAATAATTTATAACATATTAAAACATAAAATACAAATATACATCGAGACAAGGAATCCTAATCCCCGCACACTATCAAATGTATAATTTTTAAGTGATTTTTAAATATGGCATGATATATACTCTTAATTAATATTAATAAATAAATGTTGTTATATAATATATTAAATTCAACTTTTAAATATAGGTCCCGTTTGGATAAATTATTTATTAGCTTATTTGGCTTATAAACAGCCAAATAAGTAATTTCGTTTGATTTGCCAAATAAGTAAGATTTAAGCCAATAAATAAATAAGTCAATAAGTAAATAAATTAATAAACTAAATAAACAAAAATAAGCAAGAGTTTAGCCAAACGAAATGGCTTATTTAAGTAAATAAGCTAAATAAGCCAAAACTAAACAAAATAAGCAAAAAATAAACAAATAAGTTAATAAGTTAATTAGTAGCCAAACAAAGTGACTTATTTATATTTTTACTTATTTGCCAATAAACAAATTAGTATGTTATCCAAATAGAACCATAAATTAGTACATTTCACTTTGTAGAGGAATTCTTATATAATGTGTTGAACTCTTTCCAGCATTTTCAAATGTAACATGTTCGCTAAATCATATGCATAACACTTGCGTTAATGACCGCTAAAGTTTAAATTTATTTTTTGTTGTATTTTAGTTCATTCTTTTTTCTTTCGGTCTATTAGAAGAAAACATTGGTTCAATTACACCTATAGCATTGTTGGATATATATAGAAAACAAGGTTTGGAATTGATGAAATTCGGGTTCGTTTACAAGCTCTGTTTGGCTTTCCAATCTTACAATATACAAAGAATCGTCAATAGAGAGCACAAAGAATCGTCAATAGAGCACTAGTGTGATTTTGGCAAATGAGACGTCGATGCTGCCGTTATCACACAAGAAAAAATATTTAAAATTTAAGTAAAAATTAATACTTAGGAAAATAGTAGTTAAGATCAAATATCGTTTCTACATGAATAAAAAAAATGAGTTACGTGAATTTATAACTAAAAATTCAATTCAATTTATGAAAAACGGCTTTGATGTTTGATTGACTAAAACTTGAGAAAAAAATTGATGAAGAATAAACAAAGCTTTGATTTAAATAACAAAGAAAGCCAACGGTTTTGAATCAGCCTTAGTCAAGTACTTTAGACCGGTAAAGATTCAATTAACTTTCTCACGTACGATTCAACTCGAACTTATGAAAAGCTAGATTAAACATGACAAGCTCATTGATTAAAACTCAACATTTTAAAGTCATCCAACCAGTTGAATCGATTTATTGAAAGAAAAACAAAATCCAAATAAAGTTTAAATACTCGGTTAGAGTTTCATCAAACCCTATAGGAATGAAGAGTTTAGCCACTCAAGTCATGGTGGAACTCCGGAAGGTTTGAAGATAGATCCGTCCCAAACCTCGCGCCGTAGTCGCCTTTGGACTTTGCCTTTTGAATCCCTAGTTTTTTTATGCCTATTTCTGTCATGTTTTAGCCTTTTTATATGTCTCACTTTTGACAAATTTCGGAACCTAGACCTCCGCAAATCATCTCTGGACACTCATTCAGGTGCAAAAGCTTCAGGTGAAAAACGTTTGAACGCATGTCTAGATGGAATGAACCAATGACCATGTTATGATATTTTCCATGATTTAATTCTTTTTCTCATTTTTTCCTCCTCCAATTCTAACTCTATAAACATTATCAAAAACACATTATTAACACAAACACGAGGAATTTGCTAGAGTAAATTAAGGACCAAAAGGTGCATTTAAGCACTTATCATACTCTCAACTTACACTTTACTACTAACACTCCTCAACTTATTCTTTGCTAGTTCTTAAGAAAAACAAAAATAAATTACAAAGAGAAAATAAAACCTCAACCCCAAAAAAAAAATGCACATCTAATGCTGGAGACATCAAATTAAAACAATAAACTTTCAATCCATGATACATACGGGTACATAATTCCAAATACCATCAACTCATAGCAACTACCCACAAAATGGTGACTAGGAGTGTGTGAATTTTAGATACAAGAAATTGATCTCAAGGTTTTGAGTATTCACCAACTTGAATTTCTATTAGAACTTAGCTTTGACTTCAAGCCTCACTTGGTATGAACTCATCAAATGGACACTCAAAATAGATGCATGGACAAAGTTAATTTAAACAGAACAAAATAATTCGCATATCAATGACATGAAAGATGCTACAGTCAAAGAAGACTCCCAATTTCATGAATAGAATGTCAAATACTAAGAATTATTATGTAACCATATTTATTATTTCCATCAATTAAGTTCACAAGTTAAACCATGTCCTGCTTAGGATCAAATAGGACTTAAACTTTGGTTGTAATGTCGGGTATGAATGATGTGTATTAGGGTACAAATCCAACAAGAAGTCCATCTTAGAACACGTTAACAATCAAATAAAGTGGTGCTCCTGTTGATGTAGCACTCGTTTTCATTCTTATTCCTATCTCACACTCATCAACCCATTTCGTATTTGAACTTTCAGACTATCTCTTTGATACTGATGTACATCGTGTTTCTGCTCTTCTTTTTAATTTTTTTTTTCAAAAATTGTTTTCATATTGCTTCTATGTTGTAAAATACGTATGTTTACAAGACATCTTAGATATTGTGGTTGAACAAGGAATGTATTACATGTAAAATGCTCAAATAGGTCGACTACGATTATTTGTATAAGAAAAGCGATGAGCAAGCCCAAATACAAAAATGGCCTAAGATCCTTTCCTAAGCACTAAATGGTTCTCCTAGTGATCCACAACATCGAAAAAATTCAGATGTAGCCCAAAGATGTGTTCCTAGTATTTGACCAATAGCATTGATTACTGAGACTATCCAACAACCAATAAGTGCTTCCAATAAAATCAAGTAGAGTAAATAAATTGATATTCTCATAAACAAAAGTAAAGGCTCAAAATTCGCAAAGGGTCTAAGTCTCTACATTTGTCCATCAAGATTTTCTTATTGTCCCTACTCATCAAACTAGAACAAAAACACGTAGCTAAACATGAAGTACATGAGATTCTAAGTACAAATATCATGGATAATTGTTTTCTTAAAGTGTAAAAGAAGAAAATATTGCAGTGATAAACTACCCCCAACTTAAATTAGGCAACGCCCTCATTGGCTAGACAAAGCATACAAAATAAGAAAAAAAGTAGAGCATCACCATAGTAAAAGACACGACACACCACACGAGAGAGAACAACATATCGTTACCAAGTCCTGCAAAATGTTAGGTACTAATAAACAATCCATCGCACAATTATAGAGATATCCACACAATAAATACACCACAACAACAAACAGCACATGCTAAACGAAAAGAAAACTGCAATCTCTCAATAACTAACAAAGTACAACAAATTAACGTCAAAAACAACGACTAAATACAATTGAAAGGGTGTGGGAAAACTAACCTAAAACTAAAAAAGAAAAAAGAAAATGTACATTGAAAAGATAGAAAAATAAAATAAGAGTAGTATCATTGGGGTCTCGATGGTAGCTGGAGGTCCTGGGCATCATAGCTTGCATCATGTCCTGCATGGCCTAGTAGTCATGCGCTTATCCTCCTCTAATCGATCGAATCGAACTCCAATGTGAGTCTCAGTAGAGGTCACATGGTTGTATAATGCCTGATAAACCACATGTGAGAAGGACCATGGCAGTGCTATAGCGGAGAGACTGGAACTAGTGGTGGTGGCGAGCTATTTGTCTTATCATCGTCCTCACTCCTATTGTCGTCCCCACCCCCGTTGTGTGACTGACACACAAGAAGGCTTCTCTTACTCTTTTTCGACTGAGCCTGGGTGAATTGTGATGTGTATATCCCTAAATGGCTCTCCAAGTGAAAAGAAGAAAGGGTTACTCCCGTCATTAGGAGGCACACGCAGGAGAGGGACAATCAGGTTGGCGAAGGAGAAGGAGCGGGTAAATCAAGGGATGAGCATGAAGCACCTCATCTCCTAAAAGATAAGGTAGATGGAGATGGAGGCGTCGGTGTGGAAGGCATACGAAGCCTTGAGGAAGAACCCCCAACTCTCATCCTTATGGTGTAGGGAAAGACATTGGCCTGAAGAACTGAATCTATGAACCACAAGTCCTAGTTGGGAGGAGGAGGCCATGGAGAATGAGGAAAATAGTGTCGGAGAGGAGAAAGTTGATCAGAGACGTGATTAGAGGAGTGGAGTAGTTGTTGGAAAACTCATCGTAAACTAGGAATGTCATTGGAGATCTTGTCGAAAAACTCAAAAAGTCACTAGAATGTCGCCAAAAACATTAAACTTTATCGAAAATTAGATCGAAGAACTCAAAGACCCACTGGAATGTCGCCGAGACTTCAAACTTCGCCAGAGAACTTAATGAGTCATTGGAGTATGGAGAGAGAGAGAGAGAGAGAGAGAGAGAGATTGGGAAGGACGACGAAGAGCTGTATATAGAGAATATGAGGATTTACTGAGATCAGGCATGAAAGATGAGGCATTTTAAATTCAAAATCCAAATTTCATCAAGGCGCTTTGTACCAGTGTGATTTTCGTCCAAATGCGTGACTCGACGCTTTTGGGAAAAACATTTACTAGAGATTTTCAGCCAGATGGGGTTCAATTTCGCCTGAAAGTTTTTGGGTTGATCATTTTTTTCCTCTTATCTATCATACTAAGACGAAGGGAGAAAACACACGACGTGAATTTTCTTCCAGATGAGCTAAGTTTAACATCTTTAGCCAAATGAGGGGCTGCTCATGGGTTAAGATAGACATGATCCACCAAGTCAATGGACTCGATGAGCTCACCGTCTATAATCATTTAATTCACATATGACTTTAGGCGTTGACCATTCACCGTGTTAGTTCTAGATAACCTAAGAGGGGGGATAAATTGGGTCTTAAAAAGATAATAACAAATTTTTAAAAATTTTTTGAAGACCTTTTAATATTGCAAACAAATATAGCATGATAATCAAATATTAAAGCAATACAAATACTAAAGAGGTTAGGAATAGAGAGAATGAACCAGACACTAAGGATTTATAGTGGTTCAACTTCTTCCAAGCTTACATCCACTACTCAAGTCTATCCTTGAGAATTTTTACTATGTAGAATGCTTCACTGGCATATTCAAAGCCTTACAACCTCAAGATTTTCCTTGAGAATATTCACAAGGATACGAATATTTACGTGCACATTCAAAAGCCTTACAACAGCTTCAAGATGATCCTATGAAAACAATCTTCTATTTTTTTTCTAATCACTCTTGAGCTCTTTTTAATGATATTTACTCACTCACTCAAAAGAGAAATGGTGACTCATCTTTGGATACAACAAATGAAGTGTATCAATGAGTATCACTCACTTTCTTTACAGAAATTGATTGGCAATAAATGAAGAGGTAAAGAGAGATGAGGTACAAGAGGTAGAGTTACAGCAACAAATGAAAGCTTAAAAATTTTAAGTTTGAATCAAGTAATAGAACAGTGATTGTAAGTCTTCAGAGAGATTAAATGATGAGGAGTAACTCCTTATATAAGCTCTTGAGGCTTCAGGACCATTGGAGGTAGGCGAGGGCATTTAATGCTAAAAATTCAACCGTTAAACTCTGTCGGGAATTTAAATTCCTATTGCAGGTGTCGTCACAAAAAACTTTTGGGTCGACACAAAATGTCTAGGGCATGGTTCTTCAAGTGGTTGGGTCGATTCTGATATTCAGAGGGGTCGACATAATTTCTGTAATCTTTCTCACCAACACAGCGATGTCGGCACATTTGGTATTGGTGTTAACTCAATAGATCTTAAGATTTTCGGAGAGAGCAGTTTATGTTAACTCACCTTGCCATGGTGTCGACACTAAGATTCTGTAGAAACCCTCGGAAGATTTGTGTCGACCCATTTGAACTTTGGTGTCGACTCAAAATGTCTTCAGGCGAGCTTGGGATATTTATGTCGACTCGTCTTCAATTTGTGTCGATACAAAATTTTGTAGGTGACCTCTTTACTTTTGTGTTGACTTGTCTGCTATTTGTGTCGACTCAAAATTTTGGATAACAAAAGTGAGGACCCACTTTTGTGTCGACTCAATTTTAATTTTTGTAGACTCTTTTTGAGTGTAGAAAATTTCGGCTCTTTTGTGTCGACACAAAACTTATATGTGTCAACACTAATTTTTAATACCTGAAATATCTTCGATGGATATATTAGGGTATCAAATCATTTGCTCAAAAGTGTTGATACACTTGAGATGTTCAAGTATTCTTTACCTTAAATTGTTAACTCAATTATCAATTAAGTTCAACACAAAATATTCTCTTTAAGAATACATAAGTGTTTTATCTATTGAGAGATGAGTCATCTCATAAGGCTAAAATATGTCAACTCATTTGTTCAATTTGTGTCAATACTATTTTTTTAGAAATATTAAATATTATAATTTTAAATCAATTTATTCTAAAAAAATGAGTTATGAAAATTATCAAAATTAAAATAAAAAGTCTTTGAACTAACAATCTCCTCTATTTTTATGATTACAATAATTTTAAAATTTTCTAGAAAATATTTAAGAAGATTTTTCAATAAGAGTTTTTTCCTTGTCGATATACCTTAAACAGAATATGCATTCATAATAATTAGGCATACATTCAACAGTATGATATTCATTTATAAAATAATTTGTAAATTTAATTCAGAAGCATTCTGAATTTATTAAAAAATTGTGCATCAAAATATGTACGAAGTGATTTTCAAAAATCTAACCATCAATCACAAATATATAAAGAGTAAACTATCAAATGATGCTAAATAGGATTTTTCATACACAAACACATATAATCATTCATCCATAAAAGAAAGTATGATAAAAGATAGTACGTTTCAACCACACAAACAACATCACAGCAACAGAAAAAGAGGAATGTGTGTTTAAGGGTTACATCTTCTCCTTTTAAACTAAAAACTACTAAATGAATAATGCTTGTTAATGTTTTTCTTCACTTCACATCCCCACTTACCTTTTCAATCTTTTCTCCCTTTTTGGAATCAGCAAAAGAGGGGTAGCCACTGGTCATCCATAAATTTCTTGAATTGCTTCTTTGCTTCTTATTTTTGTCTCCACATTGAGGCAGTGGTGATCGTGTGGGTTGGGAGTGTTTGGGCCAGTGGTGATCGTGTGGGTTGTCCCGTGAGTGGATGTCGGTTTGTGTCGGCGGGTGGCGTCGTGATGTATGGTTATACATGGTTATGTGCATATTTATAACTGCTTATTTATGTACAGAATATATGTAAGTGAATTGCATAAGGTGATATAGTTATGTGTAACGTGATTTATGCTTTAAAACCTAGAGTTTTATAGGCAGATGACGCGGTTTATGGAACGTCGTGTTGATACATGATTATATGCTTTAAATCCTAGCTTAGGTTTTCATATGTGTAAGAAATGGTTTAGATGAATCTGTGACCCAGTAGATGTAAAATCCTGGTTAATGATGCATGTGTGCATGTGTGGATGTATGAGGTAGGCTGTGAGAGCCGATGATTGAGGTAGGCGGTGATAGCCGGTGGATGAGGTAGGCTGCGAAGCCGGTGGTTGATATAGGCTGTGAAAGCCGGTGTTGAGGTAGGCTACGGGAGCCGATATGTGCGCTCTGTTGGCTGAAACGAGGTCTTAACAAGGCACTTGTGTGTTTGTGGTATTCGAAGGCTGAAATGAGGTCCTGAGGAGGCATGTGTTTCATGGATTGCATGTACTGCATTTTGGAACGAATAGACCAATTTCTCTTAAAACTGTTTTATCGGCCTACAGAAGTTGAAATACTGTATTAACGACCTGCGGGAGTCGTAATACTAGATTTGTTTTTAAAACTCCGATGAGTAAAACAAAACATGGTTCGTATCCTCGCTTTTCCTTGCATGTAAAAGTAATTTTCTGGCTCTGGTGAGTCGTGATTTAAAACGGTTTTCAAATTATTTTTATGGCTTGAAAGAAAGTCAAAAACTGTACTTCATTTATCGAGCATGTTTAGCTTATACTGCATGTGTTGTTTAGAATCTGCTGAGCTTTGGCTCACGGTGTGGGATTTGTTTTTCTTCAGGTGTCGATCGCGCTAGTTGATCTGGAGGTGCCGGAGGAGGTGGAAGAGTGTAGTCTTTCTTTTTGCTAGTTTTGTTATATATATGTTGTAACATGTCTTTCGGGCGTTGGATCCGTGTAATGTTGCCGTTTGGCATTTATATACAATGCATGTATGGTTTAAATTGAGAGTGTATTCTCGGATTGGGTATCTTGTTTGGTTCTTTCTGGGTGTTTCACGTAACACGGAGTTTGAGACGTGACACTAGAAAAGTTGATATGTATAGAAAAATTTATCAACAAGAAAATATAAAATGTAAAAAATTACAACATGATATAGAAACTAAGTAGAACTCGACATATAATATGTTACAACTACCAATAAAACAAAGAAAATCAATTGATTTATTTTTTGAAATGAATATAGAAACTAATTTTTCTCCACCAATGCCTAGTGATTGGGATAATTTAAATGTATATAAAAAAATTTATAAAGTTTTTGATCAAGTAACAAAATTATTATTATTTTTTACACTCCTACTACTCCATTAGTTTTACTGCAATTAAAACAAATTACAGTAATATTTGATGAATATTTAATCAATTCAAATTATTATCAAATGATATTTAGTATGAAAGATAAATTTGATAAATATTATAATAAAATAGTACATATTTTTGGAATAACTTGCATACTACATCTTAGGAATAAAAATATTAGTTTACAATATTTTTTAAAAAATATTAATGGTAATGCAAACCAACTTAACCCAATAAAATGAAACACTTAAATACTTATATGATGAATATAAAACGCATATAATACCACAATCAATACAACCCGCAATTAGGACTTCATCTCGAAGTTGTAACAACAATTGGTTTATAATAAAAAATAGACGATTTTATGAGATTCATGGGAGTTCTATCACAGAACTCCCACGTTATTTTGATGTTATAAAAAATTTAGATGAAGATAATTTTGATATTTTATATTATTGGAAATAGTACGAGGTGTCATGGCCAGTATTGACCGTGATAACTCACGATATATTTGCCATTCATGTATTTACAGTTGCTTCAAAGTCAGCTTTCAGTGCAGATGGATGGGTACTCAACGAGATCAGATCCAGACTCACTCCCAAGATGGCATAAGTATTGATGATTACACGAGACACACTTTACGCATCAAAGAGGTATCAAGAAATGGACGAGAAGAAAAGACTCGAAACAGACATCAAATCTATCACCTCCGGAACACCTGAAAAGTTATTAAGCTCAGACTGATTTTTTAAATTATTTGTTGCATATGTAAACGTCATTTTTTATATTTGTACTTTTAAATTTCATTTGTCATGTATTTTAAGTAGAGAATAATGCGAATGATTGTTAGACTTGTATGTATCAATCTAGTTGGGATGTACTTGACCTATAGTGATGCAATTTCTCTATTTTTTTTAAATGTGCAATACATTTATATTGTGTAAAATTGTTCACATTTGATTTTTGATTAATAAAATTTATATCGTATTTTATTATTTCAATTGTTCAAGTTTATTACATTTAATTGTTCAACTTATAATTATAATAAATTAATAAACTTATAATAATAAAAATTATAAACTTATCAATTAATAATAATTTTATAATAAACAAATACACAAATAAATTATAAGCTAATAAGTTTATTATAAATTTATAAGTTTATAGTTTAATAACTAATCAAATAATAAAGTTATATTTATATAATATAATCAACCAATAATTAGTTTATAGTATAACTTAAAATTTAAAATTTTATTATTATAAGTAGAGAATAAGTTAATTTGTAATATATAAATTAATAAATTATTAATTACAAACTAATATAATATAATAAATTTTAAGTTTATAATTTTTAATTTAACTTAATATATTAAACTACCATTATATTATAAATTTAAATACAAAAAAAGATACAAAAAAATCACACGGTCAAGCTCACCCGAAGATCAGGGCTTGAGACCCGAGCTTATAGCTCAAACCTTTTACTCCTATGGTTTAAGCCGATTCCCGAACAAAAAAGTCAACTTGGCCCAAAAATTTAACAAAAACTCACCGAGCCTAGGTCGAGCCCAAATTATACACCCACTTTTAACGTTTTTAACTAATTAGCCAAAAAGTTAGAATTTCCAAAGAGGCTTGAACTTAGACAAGTTTTTAGTTCTCAAAAAAAAAACTATTCTTTTAAAAATAACTTTTAAATTAGACTATTTAATATCTCTAAAAATATTTATTAATTTTTTTATATTTTTAAAAAAGTCTATACGCATATTATAGTTTTAAAGTAAAAAAAAATTGACATAGTAAAACATTTTAACAAAAAGCTATCCTACAAAAAAATATCTCAAACATTTCAATTTTTTTAAACTTTTTATTCAAAATTAATCATTTTAAAAACTAATATTTTAGACATTCAAAACATTGTCTAATAATCGAAATATAAGTCCGTGTTTTAAATTTTTTTACTATATATATATATAATTTAAGTTTTAAAAAAAAGGATTTTATATTATGAAATGAAAGTTAGAAATGTTGCTCAACAGTGTGGATTGATTGCAGTGAGGAATCTGATTGCATATACATATATACTGAATATACATTTATATTCAGTGAGATTTGTATAGCACTAAAAGTAACATTTTAAGCAATTTATGTACAAAGCAAAACCTTACCATGCAGTAACATCTATCCATAATTGATAAATTTTACTAAGCCATTCATCTAACAAGCAAATCCAAATCCAAATCCAAATCCAAATCCAAATCCCAAAGCAAGCGAAGAACTTTCAACAACTATTTTTGTGCTTTAATCTTTGAGATGTAGAGGTTTAGATTTGGTATTTAGTTCTCAACTTCTTGACACAAACACGTCTGCTTGGGGGGGGAAAGTGAAACTGAACTTTTAAGCAATAGATGAAATAGAAATTCCAGGACATGAGGACAAAAAATGAGTAAATAGTTTGTTTTAGATAATACTTCAAGTCTCGTGATTGTAATGAGAGAGAGTGAAAATAACAAGTTGGGTTCACAATTGAATCATTCTTGGTAAAAATAACAAAATGCCAGGAAAGTTTAAATCGTGACTTAGAGACAAATTACTATAAAAAAAAAGTTGGGTTCACTACTTTTACTTGGCTAAAATAAAATTAAGCCTGTGAACTTTCACTTTGAACAAATTAGAAAACCAAAAAGGCAAAACAATAAAACACAAGTTAAAAACTCCAATTAAGATGATCTCTCTCACTAATCATGAGTTCATAAGAAAAACTAAGATTCAAGTTAAATTATAGAAAACAATGTCAAAGGCAGGCAAACAATGAACCATGAATATGAAAAACAATAGACAAACTTCAGATCCGTTGAAGGATTACCAATTTACCACACGAAAGAAGTAAAACAATAAAATACAAATTGGGAATTCAAAGAGAAGAAAGTTTTTCTCTTTTTATTTTTATAAATCCTAACTAAGTTAACAACCAAAGCAAAAATTACAAATGGAAACAAAAGTATAGTCAAAACGAAATACCAGAAATAGGCCAAAAATGAATTACAGAGCCTATACCAATCACCCAAATGACCAAATCTCAAAACCACTAATCACCACAATGATTCCCACATCAGACAAAGGTGAGATCAATATAAATATTTTATTAATCACCCGAAACAACAGCAAAAACACCAATATTATCTAATTTAACAACCTATAACAAAATCAAAATCTTATAGGCAACGAAATCAAACGAGATGAAGTGGATCGTGTTACTTCACAACTACCATAGAACACCTTACAGATAGAATTCAAGTTCGAAAGCTGCCAATTGGAACCCTAAGAACCAACACATCGAATGAGCAAAGATTACATAGCAAAAGCCAAAAACAAAAGGTAAAGAAAGATGTAAAAATGAAATGGAATCGAACAAAAGCTAAAAACAGGGAAAGAAAGAAGATGAAATCAAAGGAGTACGAACGAAAGTCCCCCAAAATAAAGCGAGATCGAAAGAAAAATCTTGTCAATTTTCAACAACAAAACCAAACTTAAAAAGCTACCAAATCAAAATCAAAGAACTGGGGTCAGAGGTCAGTTTTATATAATAGATATGAGGTCTGAGGTCACCATTGATAGATCTGAGGTCAGTTTAATTCAGCGTGGACATGAACTATCATCTAGATAAAATAGATCTAAGATCAGTTTCATATAACAACTTTTATACTATTATATTTTCTCTTAGTATTCATTATCAATTAGTAAATACAACACATTGTCATAAGTCTTCTAGCCAACTTTCTCCATAATATAATATCACATATTCATTTACAATTAATAATATAATAAAGTTAAAACACACGATTTTGATAATAGTATTGATTATCAGCTTGTTCTGGAAATTTGACAAGTTGCATGATCAAGAGAACGTTATACTTCTGATTCAAACTTCCTCAATCTTATCTGTTTATTGTTCAATAACTTGAATTAACACTGTCGAACCTGCAGTCAAACCAAGTTTGGGGATGAAATTGGGCTAAGTTAGGGCCCATTTGGTTGCAGTCAAACTTATATGATTGGTTCATTTACCAATCATATAAGTTAATTTTGTTTGCCAATAAAAATTAAACATGTGAAGTACCTATAAATTTAATTACTTTATCAATATTGTAATGTGTAATTTATTTGATTGTCAGGTTCAAAATCTGACATATCTAACTCCAACAAACATTTTAAACTAACTTATTCATAAAACTATAATATTTTGAATTGGTCGATTCAAAATGAAACTGTTTAATGCACAACCAAATAACACTTAGGGTATGACACAAGTATGACCCAACATTTGTTTTTATCTCCATTCTATTGAAAAAGTATTTCTCTATACTTGCAGATTTTCAAACTTTCTGTTTATCTGCAAAATAGGTTATGACCATTATAAAGTAACCATAAAGATGAAGAGACCTTACCCAAAAAATGAGAAAACAATTGAGAAACTGGTATATCACCAAAATGAAAATTAAAAAGAAACTCAAAGAGAGCTTACCGATATAGGAAAAAAAATCAATGAGAAACTGAGAAGAAGAGGACTCTGCGTTCACTTCCATACATGAATAGGGGCTGTTTGGTTAATCTACAAAATAAACCAAAACAAAACAAAAAAAATTGTTAATTAAGATGTGAAAAATATATAACTAAGAATGAATATCTGCCAATGCAGTATGTAATTTTAAATAAAAAATTAAGAGCTTTGTTTAAATAAAATACACAATTACCAAATAAAATAAAATTATTTCAAACATGTAATGGAAAAATACAGCAAGCATCACTCAATAAAAACATTTTGAAGTAAAAAGTAATAGAAAACGAGGAGAAACCTAAGATCAATAATCCTTAACGCCAAAAAAAAAGTTGGAGGAGAATAAACCAACAAAAACAAAACAACAATAATCAAAAGCAAAATGAAAAAGAGAAGATCGAAAATGGCTGTTAAAATCAGCAGAATAAATTAAATCTAAAAAATCTTCCAAGATAAAAAAGCCTAGGCCGAAACTAAAACAATAATGTTACAGGCACTCCATTCGTACACTCCTTCAGTTAATCCCATCATTTCAGCCGTTAAATAATATGTTTAAAATCTAAGTATGTTTGAATAATGAATTTAAAATCTAAATATATGAGAGTGCTGGGATTTGAACACCAATTCCCGAACGCGAATAGAAGCAAACCACGCACAAAAAAACAAAAAAATAAACAACACTGAGGATTTACGTGGTTCGGCCCACATTGGCCTACGTTCACGAGCGAGGGAGAAAAATATTTCACTATGACGAATGTGAAAGAGTACAAAAACCAACTCCCTTCTCTCTACCAGCTAGCATCTCAATTCTCACACACAATATGAGACCATAGCTATCCTATTTATAAAAGACTACCAAAACAGAAGCTGCTAAAACAACAATAGGACAGCTGCTAAATGACCAATAGGATAGCTGCTAAATCTGATATTGAGATTCGAGTCAATCCCAACAATCTCCACCTTGGCTCGAATCTTTCAGCCATCTTGAAGAACTGTCGACAATCCTCGACCTGCACGCCTTTCCCCTTTTGATCTGCCTGTAGCCTTCTGGTAAGACGAAGGATCTCCACCTTGACTTGAATTCTTCAAGCCACCCAGAAGATAATCAGCATCGCTGTCAATTCTGCCGTCGTCGTTGATCTGCCACGCCCAAACAGCATGGCCCACACCTCTACACCGAGGTGCTCGCACCCCAACCCAAGTGCCCGACAAAGCTTTCTACTTTGTAGAAGAACGTGGTCCCATCTCTCCCCGTTTGTGCACCCAATCGAAGAGATCACCGCCACCAACCAAATCAAGAGCAAATGAGACTCGCTTCTATCGAGGTGTACGCATGTCCGTCACGCCTGTTGTTTTAGTCTCGTTGCTCGGAGCTTTTCTGTGAATATCCAACAACTGTTGCTCTTGCATCTTACCGGCATCCTGCACGCAATCTAATTTGCTCACCTGCGCACTTGTACTACCTCATCGCTTTCATGTACTCCTGCGCTTATTCCGTGTACTTTTCTGTAACTGTTGTTCACTCTGATCACCCTTACACTCTTTCTGTGTACGTCGTCTACCTGTACTACTCATCTGATGTTTGACAGTAGCTCCACCTCTCACAGCATTCTCTACGAGCCTGTATAGGTTTTCAATCATTTGTCCCTACAGTACATCACTATTTTCCTTTGAAATCCAAAGAACTCCACCTCTAGATGAGAACCCGCAACCTCTCGATTCCAACATTCCCAAAGAAATCAAGTTCTTCCTTAAATTTAGCACATATCTAACCCCAGTCAAGATCAAAACGGTCCCATCAAGTCTGCAAAACCGCATTATCTCTATACCGATAACTCTGCTCACTGCATTGTTAGCCATCCTGACAGTACCCCCTATCGCATGCCTGATACGTATCAAAATACTCTCTGACTGCACACATGTAGAACGAACATCCAAAATCTAATATCCAATCTGATTTTCTCATACCTGAAGTAACTGTGAGCACCTCTGATTCTTTATAATCGGAGCCCTCTGTAACTGCTGTATCTGATGATTGTTCTTTTTCTTTGTCTGTTTGTACTTCAGACAATTCCTCTTCAGATGACTTTCCTTGTCACAATAGTAGCACTTTCCTTTGTAACCTCTCGATTTGGAACGATATTTTTTCTTGGACCCATCTTGCTTCACGGTAGCCCTGCCTCTGATGTTCCCACTGCCTGCTGCAACCATGATGCCCTCTCCCTATGATCTGTCACTCTCCCTTTTCTTCAACATCTCATGAGATATGAGACCAGAAAAAATCTCATCCAACCCAAGGGTATCCTTCCCAAACATCAGTGTAGTCCTCAGATGCTCATATGATGAAGGCAATGAAACCAACAGGAG